>JAOTOM010004884.1:0-252500 GCA_034440615.1 Ashinkailepas kermadecensis | reverse complement strand
ATGAGGTTGTGATACAAGAAGAACCATGACACATAGTAGTACCTGTGATAGTTCGACAATTCCGCACAGTGCAAATAGGCCTGATATACGTACACTATATTCAGCAGATATTCACAGAGGACAATTGGACAGCTTCGGCATGGTCAACGTGAGTCTAATAGAAGCCAAAAGTATCGGAGAAAATTGCAGCATCCTAGCATTGCATCCTAGCAAATGAAATCGCGACGCTCAAAGGTCTCCATGCCGATGGCAGAAAGAAAATGATTGCATTTATCACATACAATTCTCCCATTGCATCCCCAAATCGCATTCCCTTTACGTACCTACCATAACACACCTAAACTAGCCTATCCCTTGTCTTTTTCTTTGTGTTCATGGTACGATATCACGTGGTGTGGCAAATAAGTCCCGTATTAAATTGATTGGTATTTGTCCCATGTTCACTAAATCACTCACCAAACACAAAGTAAGCATATCCTATTAAGCACATCATTCTAATCTGTAGTTCATCTTCAGATCAACCATTGCATTTGTTACCTACACGAAAGTGCGATAACTACTTGCACATTTATGAGAACTAGAACTGCTCTGTCTTCCTCCAGTTCCTATAAACGCCGGCGAATATTAAAACCCAATCCTGAAAAATTCGTCGGCTACAGCCAAGAGATGCAGCATTTGAGTGCAATAACCAATGCAGATATTAAAGCCAGCTCCTCCATATGACGTGGAGGATTACACATTCCAGTGTTTAGCAAAGTCAACATTCTGCCTATTTCTGTCCGCACAGTCTACCCAGCCACAGGGGAAGAATGAGAACGGAAGGCATTGCAGGTGCAAACCACCTGTGGCTTCTGCAATGTTAACACTTGAAAAGTGTATCTTGTTTATCCCAATGTGCACCACCGGGTTCTTTCATTCGGCGACACCAAGCTTACGCGTTACAACAGGTGCTTCAGTGTTGCCCCGGCCACCCGCTTATGCAGTCCGATATGCGACCGCTGCCAAACCAACCAATTCTCTTTTCATTGTGCCGTAGGATGTCAGATTTTGAAGCTGGGAACCGTTCTATTACGGATAATAGCACGGAGACGGGTCTGGGATTGATCTGACATGCCGGCACAGCTGCACCGAACAGCCAAACGTGTCGTCCGCAGCAGGACAATCATCCTGCAGAAACGATACGCAACGATTTGTGATTGAATATTGAGGCTGATTTCGAAGGTAGCGTTGACGTTTTGTTCGGTTCCATCGGTTCTTTCGTAGCGACGCACCATTCACAAAATTGGTGTTGACCAATGAATTGCGTTGATTCCCGGGGTCCCCGGGAATCAACGCAATTCATTGGTCTGGGGCTGGGGCCTGCGGCTGTGTCAGGGTGCCATCGGATTGGCTGCTGAAGATCGTTGATTTTTTATTGCGTTTTGTGGTGCGTGAGAATGTGGCCGAAATCATTAAACAAAACAAATATTATGAGGCGTTAGGGCCCCTAGCCGACAAAGGAATGGTTTTTAACACTTTTTATAATTTTTATTGTAGGTGGGTGGGGGAGCAACAAATGTATGGCCAAAATCCGGGGAGCTTGGGGGGGAGAGTGATTTTTTAGGCGTGCCGGACCATGAAGGTCATTTGCGTCGCCTTTAAAGCGAGTACGTTACATGTCTGTCTATAAATCGAGCGTGTGTGATTGGGCAAGTGGACATTTACGTTAAGGAATTTACGTTAGTTTGCGTGATATTTTAGGTGCTGAAGGCGATGGTCTGGGTTAGGGACAGTTCCCTGATGTCTAAATGGTTTAGTTTTACTTTACTCCTCCACAAAATAATTTGTAGTTTTGGGTGGGGTTGGGGGTGTTGTGAGAGTGACGAGAAGTTGATTTTGCCAGGGTGCCGGCTTTAGCCTACTCTTATCGAAGAGCACCGAGGGATCTTTACCGTGCGAACAAGGAGGTAATTGTTCACACCGCCTATCACGCCTTCACGCCGGGGAGCTTTAATTAAGGGTTCTTTTCTACTCAAGTGGGTTCTTACGACCTTGCCATGAACACTTTTACAGAACAATCACCAGCCTTGCGTCAGCTAAAGGTAAGTTCGTCATATGGGTTTGCACAATGGAAACCGGGAACTGATGGGGAAGGCGAAACTGAACGAACGATGACAGCTGAATGGAACACGACAGCTGAATGGAAGAAGACAACTGAAAGGAAGGTGGCAGCTGTCCAGCAGCTTGACCCGGCTGAACCACACTGTACCTCCTCTACATGAAGGCTGGGCGTCGCCCTATTTACCCAGGACGTTCCGTGGGGCCGTCGCGTGTCCGTGCGCTATTTGGCCAAGTACCGGCCGGCCGTTATCGGGCTGTTTTGTCGCTGCCACTGGTGGGTCGGCACCAATCGCTGCCCGCCGGGCAGGAGCAGCGAAGCGGCGCTAGCGCCACCTACCGGCGACAGGCCTGCCACCTGACGGTGGAGCGAAGGATACGACATGGCGAGCCAGGCTTACTGGTGGATCCCGCAATGTGGCTCAATTAAAAAACAAAAAATTGCACCTCCTAATAGGCAACTGACCATATTTGATTTTATTGAACCTTTCTTTGGACTTATTTTCCAAGCATTGTACACTTGGGCGAAGGCTGAAATTATTGTTTTATCAATCAATGACTTATCGCAACGAAACATGAGGCGAGACACGAGGCCAGAGGCTGGACAGTTTTACAAAGTTTCACTATCATATCAATTCTTCGCACGACAAAATTAGTGTTCCAGTCCATTCTACAAGAGAAAGGTCATGCCACTGGGTCCACCTATAAGGATCTTCAACGGCATCAGCACAACCAAACATGGAGGATAACATGTGTCATATCATAAGCTCTGGGCTATGCTGGCTTGCCAATTGCATTCTACCTCTGTTTCTAGCATGCGTAGTTAGCCCGAGCTACTCCGTTTTGACCTTTTTTAATATGATCAATATAAATACATTGATCTATGTTAATTCGTGAAAACCAATGCGAAAGAAATCAAACTTCCTTTTAACCATCTTCAGGGTCCGTTGAGTCAGTGAGTTGAGGTCTGTATATTGCCATAATATGACTTTTGGTGACCTTATTATACGTCAAAGTGCAAATATGTGGCATACTGCGGGCACTCCATGGCTAGAGCTGTCTGAAGGGTTCTGTTTCCCATTTTATCATAGCTTACGTTGATCGGAAGTTAGAAGGGGCTTTCAAGATCTCCCCCCCCCACCCCACCACGGCTCGGCGAAGGTGGATGTGCCAGCCGGCGCAGCGAGGGTTAAAACTCAGCAATATTTGGGGAAAAGGTTATAGTCTCCAACCTCCAACTCACACCGAAAGAGATGCCCAAGGTTACCTCTATGTTTGTCAAACAACACATTTTCCTGGTTTACTATGAGCATGCAAATGTCCAGTAACGCATCTTTTCAGCTTACGGTCATCCATTACGACTGACCGAACAAACGAACATTGGGTTCTTTTACGATTCATTCAAATGCTGGTCCACATAACGTCGCCAACTTGTCACGCCATTTACTCGCCGACGGACTCGGTAATTCCGCCGGTTTTGGGATTCGAACCCACGATCTTGCGATCAATAATCCAACGGCCTACGGCTGAGTTAGCGCGACCCCCTATGCACTGATCTGTTCAAGTAAATATTTGACCTTTTAATGGCTAACCGAGGTCACTTACCTCATATGACCTATGGTGATATTGCTATTTAATGTTGACTTGAGGAAATTCCACGTGCTGAGCCCAATCCAGCGTACATCCGATTTCATGACGTCGTTGAGTGACGACTAAGTCTTGACCGTGGACACATGCGTACCTTTGTGCCTTTGTGCACCCTTGCGCCTTGATGAGACAAATCTGCAATCATGGCTACACACGTTTGTTCGAATTTTGGAGAACTCGGTCGATGGTGTCAAAGCCTGCCGATACGCCCACACCCTCTGCGTGATGACGTCACCGACGCTTGCCAATCGGTCCACCTCCGCACGGAACTGAAAATATCCCAGGGGACAAGAAAGCAGCCAGTCATGACACGTGGGGTGGCGTGGGACGGATTTCAAGAGAAGGAACTTAATGTTGTGATGCTTTCTCATGGACATGGCACGGTAGAGGAATAAATCCACCATTACATTGCCTATATTTTACTAAAAAATGTTCCATATGCAGAAACTAAACTTAACAGGCTGCAATCCAGAAGTAGTCAGAGGAACACGAGCCAGTAAGCATACTCTATGCATCACGCAGCCGAGCAGGCAGAGCAAAGTGACTCACCCCTCTGTCCTCGAACAGCTGACGGATGTCAAGCAGCACTTCAACAGCAATTTGAAATGTTTCCTTGTGAAATTCAAACTCAGTCGGCATGAACGGTCTCACTCGTGATATCATAGCATTATAAGCTCCATAAACGAAAAGTCCTACCTGCACCTTCACAGCTCTGCCAGCGTGCGGTACCAACGCTGCGCACAACACTACGCTGTGCCTCACAACGCTCGCGAACCCAGCGATGGCGGAAACTAATGAGGACACGGCGTCGTGGCGGACCTGTTCAGTCATGATTCGAGCTTGCCGCTAATTAACAGGTTATTACAGCTAAAGTTCCGTGCCAAATTTCCGTTACACAATTGGCTACTTTCATCAAGCACTTGCACTCTTTGCAACGCAATCTTTTTGCACCATACTGGTAACGCTCAGCATCATTCTGTGCAATCTGGTATTCGTTTCTAGCATGGTGAACTTCGTGCTGCTTATTGTCAGCATGCGCTATGTTGCTGCATTCTATTGTGCAACCTTCTTAATACCATAGTTCCTGGAACAATCATGGTTTTTATAATTTGGTGCTTAAAGATTTGGCAACGAGCACGTGATTAGCACACTGAAAGTAAACGTTCCGTAACAGGTGGTATGGTGCTGGATTTTCGCAGCTCCGAGGCAGCAACGCTCTGCTCTTAAGTGTGATAATTTATATTAGGTAGTAAAAAACGGCAATAAGCACCTGATTAGCATGCATTTAGCAATCATGGAAGCTAAACCTTGTTTTGCAGTGTTCTGACTCCTGTTGGTAAGTTCCACCCAGGGGATAGCATCCGGACCACACACTTGAGGTAGTGGGTTTCCGGGTCGCTTGAACCCCTCCCGCAAGTTCTGTGAGTGTCCCGGGTTAAATTATGACTTACGGGGGGCACCAAAATTGCACACACTGTTGCAACATGTTTGACATTCCATAGGTTGCTTGAGTTAATGCTATAGCATTAACAGCATATATGCTGTTAATGCTCTACTGTTATTACTCTGCTGTTGATGCTCTACTGTTGATACTCTACTGATAATACTTTTTTAAGCCCTATTCTAAATGCCCTACTGCTATTGCCATACTGCTAAAGCCCTGTTGTAAATGCTCTACTGCTAAGCCCTACTGTAAATGCCCTACTCCGCAATATTGAGTATTGCGCTGCATCGCGTCCTATCTCACGCGTAGGACACGCTGGATCGCGTCCTATCTCACGCGTAGGACACGATGCAGTGAGCGCCTGAGTACAGGGGAGGGCAGAGGCGAAAAAAGCCAACGACGCGCCGACGCACGTCGGTGACAGCTAAAGGGACACGGAAGACTAATGAGACAGCCAAAGGCTGACATGTCTTTTTCTTTCCAAGCTTGAAAACAACTTTAAAAAAAAAATCAATCGCATCAGTCAATTTCTGGGCTAGTTTACATTAGAAGATGGCATATTTTGTATAGTGGTAGCGTCCTTATGAGACAGCTGCTGGCTGAAAAAAAATATGCGGCACAGGCGGCGGCCTATGCTAAATTCTCATAGACGTCGGCGGTATGCCGGTGAAGCTGTCTCATGCGGGACATTTGTGGCGCGTTGAACCTTATTGAATGACCTTGCTGAACGAAGTAGAATCGGGTCCTGGGAAATGACGTCATGGAAGTTAAGGGCATCTGCTTGCCCTTAATTAGCGCAATAATTCGTGAAACAAAAAAGCAAATCAACACGAAGACAATTTGTTTTTGCACGCAACTCCCAACAGATACCAAAAACATCACCACTTTCTTTCATGGATCCGCGGTTACATATATAGTTTTCTGTGATGTCATTTGGAGAACAAATTATACCTGGTGGTTTGAATGGTTTCCCCTTGAATGGTATGAAATTGAATATCCTTGAATGGTATGAAATAGCCTTGGATTTCGGACGTACATGAGCCGATTTGCTTCTCAATTAGAAATAAATGGCTACCTAGCGGTGCCGTCGGAAGTAGATGAACCGACTTGCTTTAGGAAAACAAAAGCGAAACATAAAAATAAAAATTAGCATAACGTAAAACGACTACCCAGAGGAGCCATCGGACGTAGATGAGCCGATTTGCCTAGCAACTCATAACGTAAACGGCTACCCAGAGGTACAGCGGACATAGAAGAGCCGAATTGCAAAACACCGTACTAACCCAACTGACAACCCTGCATGGCATGCTTAGACTAACCCGCTACTAACAACTAAACCGCGGCAGCCGGCGTGATAAGCGGTGTGAACAATTACCTCCTTGTTCGCACGGTAAAGATCCCTCGGTGCTCTTCGATAAGAGTAGGCTAAAGCCGGCACCCTGGCAAAATCAACTTCTCGTCACTCTCACAACACCCCCAACCCCGCCCAAAATTACAAATTATTTTGTGGAGGAGTAAAGTAAAACTAAACCATTTAAACAACAGGAAACTGTTCCCAACCCAGACCATCGCCTTCAGCACCTAAAATATCACGCAAACTAACGTAAAATTCCTTAACGTAAATGTCCACTTGCCCAATCACACACGTTCGCTTTATAAACAGACAGGTAACGTACTCGCTTTAAAGGCGGCGCAAATGACCTTCATGGTCCGGCATGCCTAAAAAAATCACTCCCCCCCGCGATCTTTGTCCACCGGTTGGTTCGGTCATCAAGTCCTCGGTGGGAATAAAGACAATTCTGTGCTCTTTTTTGCCCTTGAGAGGAGCTGGAACGACGGGGAAGTCGACGCCTTTTGCACCGTCAAGGAAGAAGGTGACTTGCGGCTATGAAAGCTGTAATTATGAAGGAGAAATGCGCAACATAGAGAGGAACAACAAATTGAGGCACGGAGGGCACCTCTTGCGCATAAAGAATATGTCCTTCGGTGTTGGAGGAACAATTCCATGCAAGCAAGGCATTTATTTATTTTCTTGTGCTGGCTACGCCTGCTGACCAGGTTTACATACCTAGGTAGGTAGGTACGTGCCTACCTACCGCAAGGTTCTGTCTGTGCTTTGTAATTATAAATGTGGACAAGAAGTTGTGGAGTAATGCAATATGGAGAGGGTGGTTTTCTTTCAGCCTGCAACATCTGAATCTCTGCTTGTGCTGTCCAGTGAGTCTTCAGCATTTTATTGCAGAGCTGTTAATTGTCGAACAATACCATTCAACCCCCAGATAAGAAGAATGAGATAATAATTTGCTGGAGAGGATGATGTTCTGGGTGCCAAAAATATAGTAATAATCAATTTGTCATATTGTACCATGTCCACATTCCCAAGATACAAATTAGCTTTAACTTCTGGCAGCAGGCTGACTTTTTTATGTGGATTTAATACATCTAGTTGTGCTACTGAAATTTTCAATGATGTAATGTCAATAGGTATTACCATTCCAATTATATCTATTCCTACTAAATCAGAATCTTTGTGTGCTGCTGTAACCACAAAAGGTATTGTGTATTTTATCACATCCTTCACAACTGTATCATTGTTATTTGTGGCCAATTGGAATTCAGCAAAATTTGGCCATCCATGACACCTATACAAATATGTTTACAATTTTAGATCAACTCGTATTCATGCTCTTACCCTTAAGCCAGCCAAGACAACATGGTAAATTTGTGCTTGGAAGGTGTTTTTTTTAAATTCTTGGAACTTATTTTTTTCAGTGCAATAGTTGTGAAGGTGACCAAGATGATGGGACCACCCATTTTCTGTGCAAATGCTTATTTTTCAGTTTGGAAGCAAAATAACACTAAAAAGAAGCTTTGTGTCAGCTAACAGTAAAAAAGTGAATGCTTAAAAAATATAAATAAAAATTAAACATAACCTGACCTCCCCTTGAATAAAAAAAAATCCCAAAAAGGAAACTGGAAAATTTCAAACAATTTGTTTTCTTCAAATTACCCAACTTATAAAAACTTAACACAACCTAATGAAACCTAACATAATATGCTTTGAAAGAAAAACAATTTCCAATTTTGTGTTGAGGATTTTGTTGATTTTTTAACACTTCCAGCTTATGAAACCAAAACTAACTTAACCAAACTAGTATTATTGCAGTTTAAGGTAACCACAAGACAAGTTTTGCACACATTTTACTTCATAAAACATACAAAGGAGTTAGTTTTCGTTAAGTTAGGTTAGGTTGGGCTTTTGTTGTAAGTTATGCTTTTTCGGGAAAAAATGGGCAAGATTTAAAAAATGTTGAAGTATCCTTTGTTCAAAAACAGTTTAGGCTGGGTTAGGTTAGATTTGGTTATGATTTTTGGTTTTAAATTTTTTAGGAAAATAATTGTTTGCAAATTATCCATTTCTTAACAGATAATTTGTATTGCATGGAAGGTTAGGCTAGGTTAGGTTATGTTACATATTTTTTCTTTGTTTTGAATGCTACCTTGTATGCTATATTACAACAACTTTGTATGCTACTTACTTACCTACAACTTTGTATGCTATACTTTGTATGCTATGTGCCACCTCCACCGGCGGCCCCCCATACATATTTTGTGGATTTGATGGTGACAAAACTCACGATTCGAAACATAAAAAGTGCTACTCTCCAATTTCTCGCTGAAATATGTATCAACTGCAATGAGGATCAAACATGCTTTTCAACGCGGCGAAGCAAGCGTGTGAGGCACTTGTTTTATTAACCATATATGCAAATAATTTGAGGCAGCTCACAGGTTCGTCGGTGACAGCTTCGGCATTTTTTTCACTCCTGGGGGAGGGCATCACGAGGGAACCACTTTTGGCCCCCTACTTATCCTAGTGTAACACAAGTATTTGTATGAACTTATTATGGAAAGAGCAGAGCCTACACGAAATGGTCGTCGCAATTTCTGACGCCACCACACCCCTGACCGGAGGCGTGAGTCGGCGCGTGCCGTTCCAGCAGCGCAGCGTCATGTGACCTATTGCGAGTGCAGACGGCGCCACTCTGTCTTCACCAATCACAGCCCGGCGAGCCGACCCGGCGCCACCCAGGGTGCTTGCGTCACACATGGTGACGCTCTCATCGGCTGCAATGAAATGCGGCGGCTCACGTCGACCACCATCCAGCAACGAATCGTTCGGCGTGGACACGGACCTGCTACCAGTAGGCGAATAAAGCAGCGCCGTGGCGCTGTCAAGTCTGGCCATGATTTCCTCCAACTGTTAACAGAACTTGGACCATCCAGCCACTGTGACCACTTTACCGTTTGATCGAGCTGAAACATTTGAAAAGCGGCGTCACATTCCTGGCGGGAGTCGGTCGTGCTGTTCACTTTGTGCCAGCGAACGCCGTGCTCTGTGCAGTTCCCAGAAGGACTGAGCTGTGTGCATCGGCCACTCCAATCAAGGATTACCGAGATATCATCCATCGCCTAATCCTGTGGTGCTCATCCAGCACTCCACCCTGAGATTAATTCAGGATTATCGTGTGAGGAATAATCGAAGTGCTCGATCAAAGAGCCGCGCTGACAACACACACCAACTGACATACGGACAACACACACGCTCACGTCAGCCCACGTCAGCAACAACACAGCGAAGTTAGTCAGCCAACGATTAGGACAAGTTCCATGCTAGCTACAAGCGACAGCCTAGCTCTTGCAAATTACCTGAATTTTGCTTGAACAGTTACCAGCTACACCAGGTAAAGCCAGCTGTACGATCTCATTGATGTAAGGATAGGTAAGATGCGCAGCCCATGCACATCGATACAATAGCCATTGTTCTCCGACAAGTACGCAAACCAGCATAAAGATGGTGCAGGTTACATGCTTCAGAAACACACAATAAGAAAAATGAAGTGAATGTACCCCTAAAATATACAGTTCGTTGAGCACTAGACTATGCTTGCTCACCAAATTTACTGACAAAACGATGCCGGAGTCGTTGCATGCGCTGACATTTTGCACCCGTCTGAGACGATCGGGTGGTACCTGACCAGCAGCGGTGCAGAAACCTGTCGTCAGCGCTGAGTGGGGCCAGGTGGTGACCTGAACCCACCTGTCACCTGTCGTCAGCACTGGGTGGGTCCAGGTGACTGGCGGATCCAGCTGACAGTGGCAAATCCGCCCAATTTTGAACCCAGCCTATACCCAAGGCCTTATTTCTCATCGGATTTGGCCATTTCACTTCGAACTTGGGAAGGAAGACATGAAAAAGTAGGGAAATAATTACAAATGCTGATAGGGTGCTCCTCCCTCAAAAAACAAAAGCAAAAAATCCTTCGGGATGGATCTTGCTTCGACTACCACTGGCGACGACAGAGGGCACGCACAATGCACAATTACAGATCGATCCGTCAACATACAGAGGCCGCGACAAAAGTGGTCTTTTGCAACCGAAACATACGGGGTTCATGCGAAAGGTTATTGCGCCTCGTGTTTTTTTGTGTTTTTTTTTACATCAGAGAGCTAGGCAAATTAACTCAACACATTCTATGCATTCAAATTTCGGGTCTTGTTTAGGCGTGCTATGAATGTTGTGCGACTTACCGTTGTTACGTTATCCACCTGAACTTAAATCCCTGCACGAGATAGTGACCACTAGCACTGTGCATTGGGGTAGAACGTCAGAGACGAAGTATTTTTCCGGAAAAACCGCGTAGTGGAGTTTTTTGCCTTTGGTCATAAGGAACATGAAACATATTTTTTATATTTTTATTTCCAATTTTCCTGCGCAAAATCGCACTTTAAAATCCAAAATTTCCCCCAAAATAGGCTAAATTTGTTCTCATTTCCTTCCTAATTAAGATAGAACCATGAAACAAGTTATATCATGTTGCACGCAACGAGATGAATCGATCGACACCAAATATTATGACCTAAGGTTACGGGTTCTCGCTCCAGGTCAGGTCATTGACCTCAATTTGGCCAAAAATAGCTATTTTCGTAACTTTCCGGGGTTTATCTTGTGATGGTTACAGAAGAAATCACCAAAATTTGGAATATATTACCGATATGGCTACTACGCAGCTTGTGATGTTATCTAATGCGGCATTTCTTCTCAAGGTCGGAGGTCACGAGAGGTCAAAGTTCAGAGGTCACAGAAGGTCAAAATTGGAAAGTGTACGAAATTCCAAGTTTTGAAGTTCCGAGATAAATTTGGGCGTCGCATTCGAATTCAGCGCTAAAAATTACCCTCCTCCTTTTTGTCTTCTTTCAGTTCGTTTAACCGCGCCAAGTAATTATACACTTGTTACGTGTAATTTAGGAGGAAAAAGTAGCATCTCTATAAGGAATTCTTATAATTAATGGGATGTTAGGTAACCCCAAATATCTTGCATATTTGGATCTCCTACATTTTACGTAAAAAATATGACCAAAAATATATTTATATGAGAGAAGGCAAAAACTGTATATAACAAATTTTGCGTGCTTCTGCTTCAAAAGATCTGTTGCAGCGCTGGAATGGCGCAATTATTTGTAAACAATGCAAGGTTAGTTGTCTGCTGAAAATGGCGGAGGAGAGTGTGCATGTGCAAACCAGGTCACAATCGGCAACGGGTTTGGCGGATTTTGTTGGTTCCGCTCAGAAGCTTGTGAGATCCGAATTACCAACGCTGAGGGAAGTCCTACGTCATGGCTTATTCATACAGAGCACAGCACAGAGCACAGATCTGGCCGATAAGAGGAACATTCCCTATGCAGACATCGCCAAAGAACTTGCCGTAGAAGTTATGACTATCTGGCAAAGAGCTAACAGGAAGTTCCGTCCACCAGTAGTTATAAGTGAGCGGCAACTACAGAGGAATATCGAGACAGCTCTGAAAATAGCATCCGACATCGGCAGAAGAAGAGTAATGTCGAAAAAGAGGTGCAAAAGGAAACCGACAGGCTAGACAAACTCCTAGATTTGTCGCGTTGTAAATGTCCGATTGTGGCGTGCGATCAAGCCGGTTGTGAGGGCTGTGACACCGAGGCGCACTGCGAGTGCAGCTGCCCCCGAGAGCGGAAAATTCCACGCATCGAACTCAAATTCCTCATGAGCCAAAGGCAAAAATCAAGTGATATGAAGGGATCGATGCAGATGATGGGGAAAGATGCCATTGAGTCCAGGAGAGAGAGAGAGCACGCGAAGTGAGACAGGACACAGCAAGGGCTCGGGATGAGAGGGCGAGACTCGAGAGAGAGAGTCAACTTCTGATGAAAGGATTTCAGGGGAGATGATGAGAGAAATGATGCCTGAAGATGTCGATAACAGTGCCGACACAGAAGATGATGCAGAATCTTTAACGAGTCAAGTGCAGCCCAGCGGCACCAGAAATATGGTAAAAATAGCACAGACTGCACTCGCGGCTATTCGCTTCAATGTGTCCGATTACGCAACCGCTGCTGTCGCGAGCGGATATCTGCAGGATCTCATGAGGGCTGGCATTGTGCAAAAGAATATGGGACATCTCGCAGTAGATCGAATGAAGGTCACTAGGGCCAAGAACAGTCTGATAATGAACATGAGGAAAGACGGACGGAAAGAAGGCGGAGCGGAATGTGTGATGTTTGACAGCAGGATTGATGCGACTAAAGTCATTATCTATGACGAAGAAACACAGACAAATCACACGACACTGAGGATGGAAAACCACTATTCACTAACTGACGAAGCCGGAAAGTATCTCACTCACTTTACCCATGAGAAGGTAGAGGAAACCACGTCTTCTTCAGAACAAGCTGCAGACTTCATTGTGAATTGGATGACGACACACGGAGTTGATGAAACACTCGTTGCTATCGGAGATGACTCGACTGCAAGCAACACCGGCCACAAAGGTGGAATCATCCACTTCATTGAGCAGAAGCTGGGGCGAAAGTGTGAGTGGCTGGTGTGCGAGCTCCATACGAATGAGCTACCTCTTCGCCACCTCATCGAACAGCTGGGTGAGAGGTCATTTCAGTTCGTAGCATGCTCTCGCTGAACCGTGTTGTCAGTCTAGGTAATCCGGTTATCAAGTCTCATTACGATACAGAGGTCAGTATTATGCCTCTCTTTGGCTAGGGCCCGTTATATTCCGATATACAGATACATTCCTGCCTGTATGCGTTTTAAAGAATTGTGAATTCCTGCTGCAAACTTTTTGCCAAATAAATATTTTAGCGCACTGCAAATCATGACTCCCAGCATCCGGAACTCTAAAGGTATAGACTGAATAGATTATTAGAATATACTGAATAGACTGTTACAGTTATAGCATGTTTTGCAGATGGAAAGACAAACTCCAAGACGGGGTTTTCGGGCGAGGTAGGCAAACTGCTGCAGCGAGCGAAGGATCTCCCTGTGAACTTCAAGTTCGTTCAAGCCCATTACGACCGGGGAACCCTTGATCGATCTGCCGGACGAAGTCGTGCGGGACTTGTCATCAGACCAGCGGTACGCGTACGCGTGCAGGCGGTGCGGTCTGGGGAGCTGCCGAGGGACATGGCCCTCTTGCAGCACGGGCCTATCTGTCATAGCCGGTGGTTAACCACTGGCTGGGCGCTTCTCCGACTGTGGGTAGCCGACCACGACCTAGCGGGAGAGCTACTGCTGAGACTCGAGCGGCTCGTCACATTCGTTGTCAGCTGCTACTTCAAAATGTGGTTTGACATGAAGGTCAGAAGTAGCTGGCTGGACGCGCCGCGCCACGTCATCACGGCCCTTCGATGCCTCCGGCAACAGGATCTGGTGGTTCAGGACACTGTTGCACCACACATCAAGCGTAGCGCGTGGTTTGCACACAGTGAGGCGATTCTGCAATCGATGGTGTGCAGCAGCAGCAGCACCGAGCGGGAGTTTGGTGTCGTCAAAATCCTCCAGCTGCGCAAGGGCGACGATCGAGGGGACATGTCTGTCAGGGAAATGAGAAAGCCCAAGCTGAACGAGGGCGCCACCAAGCTAGAGGAACTGATATACTGGGATAACGCACATGAGCCGGTGCTCACCTGCGGTCTCGGCAGCGACCAGGTGAAGGAGTTCATTGAAGCTCCGATGATTGCTCCCACCTACGCTGCTCATATGCAGGGCACCGAGCGCATAGTGAAGGAGGTAACGGCGGCATCTGCCGCAGTGTAAGGGTTCGACCGCCGAGACGGATTTATTCGGGCTCGAGCCGTTCACAGGGAGCTGCTGCCAGTGTTTGCTACTAAACGTGACATGATGCGAATGCAACAGATCGTGGAGGAGTAGGGAGAAAGCAAACGTAACATGCGTGCAGTAGCATCACTGGTAGCAGCTGCCTGTGATTGTAACCCGATAGGCTTCTTTCCCCATGGCGTGTATTTTTTTTGTCCTGTCGTCTGTTACAAATGTATCACCTGTGACCGTTGGATATATGACTTACATGCTTGTTAATGATAAATATAGTCGTATGTACCATCCCTATACTTTTTCACATGAAACAGGATTTATAATGAGTTATGATAATTTTGAGCGCTGGATTCGAATTCTGCATCTAAATTTACGTCTGGAACTTTAAAACCGGGAATTTCGGACACTTTCCAAATTTGACCTTCTGTGACCTCTGAACTTTGACCTCTCGTGACCTCCGACCTTGAAAAGAAATGCCGCATTAAATAATATCACAAGCTGCGTAGTAGCCACATCGGTAATATATTCCAAATTTTGTTGATTTCTTCTGTAACCGTCACAAGATAAACCCCGGAAAGCTACGAAAATAGCGATTTTTGGCCAAATTGAGGTCAATGACCTGACCTGGAGCGACAACCAGTGATCTTAGGTCATCATGTTTGGTGTCGATGGATTCATCTCGTTCCGTGCAACATGATATAACTTGTTTCATGGTTCTATCTTAATTAGGAAGGAAATGAGAACAAATTTAGCCCATTTTGGGGAAAATTTTGGATCTGAAAGTGCGATTTTGCGCGGCAAAATTTTTAAATTAAAAATTAACAAAAATATGTTTCATGTTCCTTATGACCAGAGGCAAAAAAAACCCACTACGTGGTTTTTCCGGAAAAATACTTCGTCTCTGACGTTCTACCCTAGTGCATGAAGGTCATGGGATAACGCTGCACAGCCTTCCCCATGGCGTGCTTCTTGCTGGGAACAATGGATATCGGCAGCCGATTTATCCCCGAGGCAGTCTCAAGCTTCATGAATCCACTGTGAGCATGCTTTGTGAACGTCAATCCACTGTGAGCATGCTTTGTGAACGTGCTCATGGCATCGTGCAGGTATGTACGTCCAAGCGGATAACTTAGCAAGCCTAAGTCGTACAGCATTCATCGGTAGACCAGGGGCATCGGTAGCTCAATAGTGAATCTTCGCGGCAGGGACACAGGAGGCATGTGGTTTGATTCCCTGCGGTGCCTGACCTCCATGCCAGGGTGAGAGACAGGTTTTGACCATGACCCCAGCTGCTTAGTGCATCGTAAAGCCACAAGCTACATCGGCATACCAAAAAGTGAAGAAACTTCGATGCACACAGGGTGTTAAAGTGCGACATTTGTATAGATCTCTTATTTAACAGTTACGAGGGGCCACGAATTAGCGTACAGTCCCGGTCAGTTAGGGTAACAAATGGTCGAATTTTCTCGCGACCTCTCAATTATGTCCGATAGACCTGTAGCTTTTTTTTCACGTAAACTTGCGTCACCAATGGTAATCGAAGCAAGAACAAGCATCTCGAACAATTTCTTTTGTTTTTATACATCCAACGTGTAACGAAGTCAGTTTCAGACCCCATCTTTTGAATGCACTTGGCTCCCATGTGTATCGACTGGTCGAGTGCCGGGACTGGTCGAGTCTGGTCATGAACGCTCCAAGTGGAGGCTGTCATGGATGTACCGACGCTGACGTAAGCTTCTTTGACGCCACGGACCGCAGTGGCGACATGCGATTAGGTCAGCATTAGGTCAGCATCCGCTCCCAGACGGCGCGCCGACGGCCGGCCGGCCGAGGCTGTGTCATTGCGCCATGGCACAGTCGGGTGTCATCATTGTGACACCCGTGTCAACACTGTGGCATGCGGCACATGTAGGGCAGGGGGGCTGGTATGGAGTGCGATGACCGAATCCCTCCCTTCGCGGTTTGGTGCAATTGGTGATATCGGCAGGCCGTGGCGTCGCCCCCTCCCCCATGAGCGATCTGTACCCTTCTCGCGCGCGCGACGCACCCTGGTCGGTGAGTCGTCGCGGCGGACTGGGAGAGGTCAGACCTGGCAGAGAGACAGAAGCTGACAGACCTGACCTGGCTGAGAGACTCGTACGTTCGCTAGACAGTAAACCGTTTTGGTCGCCTGGGGACTGTCGAAATACGAATTTGGAAACGATACATGTAATTTTCATTGCCGTGAAAACTGTCGTGCAACTGGCCGCCGCTTGATTAACTAATCAGTCCGAACATATACGGGCGTTAACGACTGTGGAATTTGGGGAGCTGTTGATTGAGAGAAGCTATTGGATTTGGAACTAATTATCGCGAAACAGAGCGAACACTAGATTATCACTGCCCGGAAAACCGAGACTCGCTTACATATTGAACATCCCAACGTGCATTTATCTGTTTGAATTTTCCGAAAGCACTGTTCTGTGTACTTCACGCGGATCCTCCTGGAATTTTCGATGGAATCCGAGGAATATCCGATGTTTTTTTTCTCGGACGGCTTCTAGCAGGTGTACCATTGGCGCGTGACATCGCTGGACGAACGCAGCACCTGACTGCCTTCAGTTATTCCCGCGTGGAATGTGCGCGCGAAAAAACTTGTCTGATTTCTATCGCCTAGCAGGGAAAGTGACGTAGGATTTTCCTGGGCGCTGAAGGTCCCCGGGAAGTTTTGCTTCACGATGTTGTCTGTACCATGCAGGAGTACCCTGGGTCCACAAGTCGTGCGAGCATGCAGCGAAAGGTTGCATTCTGCGGTTTAACGGGAAGCCGTTGAGCCAAGGTACCTGCATTGGACGGCTAATCTGTGACATGATGACGACTGGCCCAACGGTGGAAACCGGATCCTGCAGCCAAAAGCTGCCGGATCAGGCAGCTTTTGGCTGGCTGATGTCAAAAGCTGAGCCATGAAGCCCAGGCTCGTAGTGGATTTGTTCGCCTGAAGCCACTCACTGTGAAGTGTCAAGAATTGAATTTATTTGCGTAAAAGTACACCTAGCGAACTGTAACCTGCCGCTGCGAGCATTGACACAACCGTGAACTTTGTAGTGATACGATGCCTATCTATGGGAGGAAATGCACGTGTTGGTGATTGATTGAAGTATTGTCTGCCCGAGGACATTATCCTTATACAATCAGCATTCAGCAAACTGTATGGACAGAAAGCTGCGGAAAGCGGCATTTATTTAATTCTTCGACGGAATGCTGGCAACTATTTAATGGGTATGTCCAAAGATCGAGAAAATTATACATAAATGCAGGCAAGCGCTACCTATGAAGGGAACACATTTTATCCACAGCTGATGCACATTTCAACTGGATTTCACAAGGAAGGACCTGTATCATATATAAAACCGTAACTAAAACAGAGCATAGCTCCGGTCGGCAAAAGCTACCTCCGATAAGCACGGGCCTGCGTATGTCCTCCCGCAAATCTGCCATGACATTAGTTTACTGAAATACGGTGACATGTGACATTTTGACAGCACGACGAAACTGCCCACTGTCTATACTACCACACGCATATCACGTAAACACAAGTGAATATCGCACAAAATAAAACTTAAAAATCACATGGACCAGCGACGATAATAGCGAAGGAGAACCTGAACACAGTCTCACGGGTAGATGATACGAAAGTGAAGATGCACATTGTTCAAAGCAGAGGGTCTTTGTGAGGTGAATGGTAAGTGGTGGTATTTCTACATCTCATCAGATGATAAGCACATGCATGCACCAGAGCACGGCCGTCGCCTCCGAGCCTCAGCCGGCAGCCTTCCTCCGGCGGGCCGCCCCGCACGTCAACAGCGATGACGCCACCGCAGCACGAACCAGCCGAAAAGCACGCTCACGTCGTGAAAATGTATTCGAAGAAGGCCGTCATCCTGTTCTGCGCAACATGGGCGGGGGCAGCTGGCCAGGCGGCCACAGACGGCTCGCTGCAGACGGGCCGAACTGGCCGCTGCACCGCTCACCGGCTGGCCAGGCGGACGAATTTCAACTCCGCCAGTGGATGTGGGACGGCAGAGTTTGTCGGAGTCTGTCGGTTTGTCGGCGGAGTTTGTCGGGCAGCTGGCCACTCGGCCACCGGAGTGGCGTCCCAGCTGCCGTGCACTGGCTAGTCCGCGGCAGCTGCGTCCCAGCTGTAGTACACCGACTGGCTGGTCGGCAGCAGCTGCGTCCCAGCTGTAGTACACCGACTGGCTGGTCGGCAGCAGCTGCGTCCCAGCTGTAGTACACCGACTGGCTGGTCGGCAGCAGCTGCGTCCCAGCTGTAGTACACCGACTGGCTGGTCGGCAGCAGCTGCGTCCCAGCTGTAGTACACCGGCTGGCTGGTCGGCAGCAGCTGCCCATACTCTGGTAGCTCGTCCCAGCTGTAGTACACCGACGGCTGGTCGGCAGCAGCTGCGTCCCCTGTAGTCCTGCTGGTCGGCAGCAGCTGCGTCCCAGCTGTAGTACACCGACTGGCTGGTCGGCAGCAGCTGCGTCCCAGCTGTAGTACACCGACTGGCTGGTCGGCAGCAGCTGCGTCCCAGCTGTAGTACACCGACTGGCTGGTCGGCAGCAGCTGCGTCCCAGCTGTAGTACACCGACTGGCTGGTCGGCAGCAGCTGCGTCCCAGCTGTAGTACACCGACTGGCTGGTCGGCAGCAGCTGCGTCCCAGCTGTAGTACACCGACTGGCTGGTCGGCAGCGCGTCCAGCTGTAGTCACCGACTGGCTGGTCGGCAGCAGCTGCGTCCCAGCTGTAGTACACCGACTGGCTGGTCGGCAGCAGCTGCGTCCCAGCTGTAGTACACCGACTGGCTGGTCGGCAGCAGCTGCGTCCCAGCTCTAGTACACCGACTGGCTGGTCGGCAGCAGCTGCGTCCCAGCTGTAGTACACCGACTGGCTGGTCGGCAGCAGCTGCGTCCCAGCTGTAGTACACCGACTGGCTGGTCGGCAGCAGCGTCACGTATCTGCAGAACGTGCCGCCGCCGCCGCCGCTACCACACAATGCCGATTTGGATTTTGCTGGCGCGGCGCGGCGCTGCCTGCACACGGTAGCGTCTCTGGTGTCTGATGCAGGACTCCACACGGAAGCAGTATCACAGGCGCGGCGGTCGGCCCGACGCCGACGGAAGGCTCGGCCAGCGGGAGAGATCGGTCGCGACGTCTCCAGGCAGTCGACGTCGCGCACCGTCGCACGGCACTATCAGATCTGTACACCACGCAGTATCAAATCCGCACACCACGCAGTATCAGATCCGCACACCACGCAGTATCAGATCCGCACACCACGCAGTATCAGATCCGCGGACCACGGCAGTATCGCACCTCCGGCTGATAAACAGACAGCAGAGGCGACACTGGGGCCACCCGCCAGACAGGGCGCCAGCAGCACACTGCCAGCGGAACGCACGCGGTCAAAACTCGAGCCGACACCCACAAGCCGGCACACCACCACAGACCGACGAGACGCTCCAGAGCTCGCCAGGCACTATTGTCCTCAGTTGTGGTCGCGTAGCGGCGGCTCTGCCGCGGTTGACTCCGCCTCCGGCCACTTCCGCTGACCCGATCGCATAGTAGGCGCACTCGCCCGTTCGGCGTTAGTTCTGTCGGCCGAGCTTGTCCATGTTCTGCGCGAAGTTGTGCAGCATGAGGTGCCACAACTGCGGATTATCCAGGTACGCCGCGTGGCCCGCGTCGGGGATCACGGCCACCGTCGAGGTGCGGATCTGACCGAGCGCCTTCAGGGAGGAGGCGCCCAGGCCACGGTCTCGTGAGCCGTAGATGATGGCCGTCGGCACCTGTGGGAAGGTGAGGCTCTAACGAAACGTCCCATCAACGACCAAGCACCGTTGAAGGTATACATTACATCAAATTACATTACAATTTATAATATATCTTCGCGTTATAACGTCCCACTAGACAACAGGGGCATATGACCTTGACATCAGGCAGATGTGCTAGAGGATCTAAGCCCCGTTGATTGTTGATGCAATGCAGATAGAATGGTAAAACATAGCTTGTCCCGAGGCAGTTTCAGTGCCCTGCATATTCGAAAGGAGATTCATTGGGTCTTTCACAAATACAGCTAGCAGAAAGCATTACAAACACCTGAAGCACGTCCTTTATCTGAACTTTACCACTGGACGTCAAAATACCTATGTATTGTCCGAACTTGCTAAACAAACAGGAGGTCATGCAATGGCTGGCAGAACGACCTTCACATCCGCCGGAACAACACCATCGATCCGTAGTCGGATGCCAGTCTACAGACTTCACAAGGTTTTTCTTCAGTTGGAGCAAAATAATTCCAACATTGATAAACATCACGGCAGTAGCTTTTGCTCTTCAAGGCTGCCTCCGCAACAACAGAAAATACTCTTCACTCATAGCTGTCTAATAGGAATAATTAGCCCAAGAGCTCAGGCGGTTACCAGGCAGTCCGCGGTTGCCACTTGGTGCAAGAACTAGTCAGTGGCGGACAAATATGAATAATTAGCCCAAAAGCTCAGACGGTTGCCAGGCAGTCCGCGGTTGCCACTTAGTGCAAGAACAACTGGTCGGTGGCGGACATAAATGCTTTGCAATTGTTCTGCTTCAAGTACATCTGCTGAGTGGCGTCTGACTCGGCTCATCTCGCCGTCTTGCCGTCATGGGCGTAACGGTTCCCGGCGGCTAAACTAAAGGTAGCCCGACTTTGCCTAATAGCAGACGCTCCATGCCCAATGCTTATCCCATCTGTCAGAACTGCAACATCACGGTCACCCTCGCCTTTACCGACCTTCCCGCAGTCATTACAACACGCCAATCACTCCAGTAGCTACACTCAGGAGCTGGAAACAGCTCCAGGGACTACACTCCGGACCTGGATAACCCCAGCAGCTATCTCCAGGGCCTAGAGATGATCCAGAGTTGCCCTCAGGATCTAACGACAGCCCAAACGGCTGGCCCCAGGACTTGGAGATCACGCATAGCTACGCTCCGAACTTGTGGCCGGCTGCTATGTTTCGGTGGCAAAGGTTTATGGTATCGCACCCAACAGATAACGTCCACGACACCGGGGTGCAGCGGCTGATCTACAATATCAGATGAGCTGTACCCGGCGTATTGGAGGCACCCACCTGACAGGCCATCCCGTCCCCTTCAGCTACTACGAACGGTTCCAAGCATGCGCGTTGGCCTCACGGATACGAAAAACATCGCTCATTAAAATGGAATATGAATAAAAAATAAAGCGTGCACCAAGACTAATCAACTTCCATGCCCGATACAGTGTACCGCTGCCCGATACAGCGTACCACTGATGACACGGCAGACACTGCACCACTGCACCACTGATGACACTGCAGGCACATAGCCGGCGTGCCCGATACAGTGTACCACTGATGATACTGCGGGCAAATAGCCGGCGTGCCCGATACAGTGTACCACTGATGATACTGCAGGCACATAGCCGGCGTGCCCGATACAGTGTACCACTGATGATACTGCGGACAAATAGCCGGCGTGCCCGATACAGTGTACCACTGATGATACTGCAGACACTGCACCACTACACCACTGATGACACTGCGGGCAAAGAGCCGGCGTGCCCGATACAGTGTACCACCGATGATACTGCGGCCAAATAGCCGGCGCATACAAACCTCCACCACAACCTGTGCAACACCCATACATACGCACAAACTTGTACCACAATCTGTGCAACACCCAGAAATGCGTACAAACCTCCACCGCAATCTTCGCAGCACCCAGACACAATGCATGATTTGGCCGAAATCGTTGCTTGAGAACCAGCACGTTCACAGGGCGATTCACGTAACTGTGAGAGAGTGGCTACTCGCAATGACTAGTACAGCACCAGGGCTATGAGAACGGAACACGAGGAACAAACTGACACAGCCAACCGACATACGCGCGCGGCCAAGTGGTACCTGATCAGTGTCCTGGAATCCATTTCCAGTAAAGTGGAGGGTATGACCCCGCAAGACATGAAAACAGCAATGGTGTCGAAATAGGTCAACAATATCACACACAAGAAAAAACGAAATGAGAAAATAGCAGCTTGAAACAAAACATTTTATGGTGATGTCAAAACGTATTATTGCACAAAAATAAGATGAACTATTGTAGATCAATGCAGTCATATTTCAGGGAGGAGCTATACGCCTAAGCAATCCACTAAACTCCACCTATGGCCATACCCGCCTGACTGCCGGCGCCCCACACCTCCACCTATGGCCATACCCGCCTGACTGCCGGCGCCCCACACCTCCACCTATGGCCATACCCCGCCTGACTGCCGGCGCCCCACACCTCCACATATGGCCATACCCGCCTGACTGCCGGCGCCCCACACCTCCACATATGGCCATACCCGCTTGACTGCCGGCGCCCCACACCTCCACCTATGGCCATACCCCGCCTGACTGCCGGCGCCCCACACCTCCACCTATGGTCATACCCCGTCTGACTGCCGGCGCCCCACAACTCACCCTGACCGAGCGCGCCTTGCCGGGGGTGAGCTTCTCAGTGCCGACGGGCGCCACCGGCACGTAGCCGGCCAGCCAGTCGGGCCGCCGCATAAGCAGCGGCACCGAGAACTGGCCCGACAGCGACGGCGACACCAGGATCACCTGGTTGCCCAGGCCCAGCTCGTACTGCACCGCGTCCAAGAAGTCGGCCTCGCTCATGCCGCCCGGCAGACGACCGCGCGTCCTCGACTTGGAGAACCCTGCCGAGCATGGCGAGAGATGTGGACAATGTCTTCAGGGAGGTGCGACTGGGTTGTGGACTGACTAGCTGGGTCAAGGACGATAAGCCAGGTCAGGGAGCCATACACCAGGTCAGAGAATGACTCACCATGTCAGAGACTGACTCGGCAGGTCAGAGAACGACTCACCAGGTCAGAGATTGACTCACCAGGCCAGATATGGTACCACCAGATCGGAGACTAACACACCACGCTAGAGGCGAACCCACCAGGTCAACCTCCATCCCATAAGTCCGAAGATAGGCTAATCGGGTCAGAGCTAGTCGCAATGGCTTCGGCAGATGACTCGCAAATTCAAAGTGTCGAGAGGTCGGCGACAAGATACATGGGTTGGGCGGTTCGGCAGCTTCAGGCCGACCGAGCGAACTGGCCAGATGGCGCACCACTGTGTCACCGCGGCGGTGATCGCCTTCAGCGGCCGGTGTGGCTGCCATTCGGCGGTCCATCCCACACGGCACCGCCACGACCCGCGACTGAGCCCACCTTCTCCGTCCGGCCCACACACTCAGAAGCGGCCGAGCGTGAGGTGCAGCGGCGGCAAGTAATGATCCACGGTCCTCGACCACCACTGAGGTCACGACTGAAGAACATGGCTTCATGCATCAGCAATAGACGTCATGCTGAACGTGCCGCTGATATCGTGATGATGCAGTTGGTGGGGCTTCAATCTTGATAGTGCTCGGGCTATGACCAAGATCATGCCGCGATCCCGATCGAGATGCTGGTGGGATACTGGGCAAATGCTGGTGGCGCCCTGAGCAGGATATTGGTGACGCCCTAAACAGGATGTTGGTGATGCCCTGATCAGGATACTGATGACGCCCTAAACAGGATATTGGTGATGCCCTGAGCAGGATGCTGGTGAGGTGCTCATCATCGACTGGAGCTCGGGATTGCAAATATCCTTTAAAAACGAATGCAAAAAACGAAGGAATGCAGTATACTAGTAGGTGCAGAACACACCATACATGGGTGGCTTGGACAGAACTTTAGACACTACGTTAGAGACGGACCCACCAGGTCAACGACTACTTAGCCCAACTACGCTAGGCCACTACGCCACAATAGTTACATTATATGTTTCGTCCGGGAGACGTACCTGTTCGGAATATAATAGCTCACCGTGCCCGGAGAGCACACCGTAAACAGGGTGCACGCTGCACTCGAGGAGAACATCGCGCTTGAGGAACACACTGTACCCGGGCACCACACCGAGTTCCTGGGATATAACACGCCAGGTGAAACGCCATGCCCGTGGAACAGACTGTACCCGGGCAGCACACCGAGTCCCTGGGATACATGTCCGGGGAAACGCCATACTTGTGGAACACACTGTACCCGGGCAGTACACTGAGTCAATGGAATACAACACGCCAGGTGAAACACCGTGTCTGAGGAACACGCTGAACCCCAGGGGAGGGTGGGGGGGGGTGGCACCGTGATCAGTGGACGCCCCGGACACGGTCCCGACCAGGGAACGTACCGGGTCCGGGCAGGTCGATGGCGACGGCGTTGTAGCCGAGCGCCGCCAGGGTCTGCAGGGTGCCGATCTCCTGCCACGTGTCCGAGTTGAACTTAGAGCCGTGAAGCAGCAGGAAGGTGATGTCGTCGGCGCCCGACTGGGGCGGAAGCGACGCCGCGTAGTACACGTCCATGCCCTGAGCAAAGTCACGGGTCACGAGGTCATCCAGGGTCAGTGGAGGGTCACGGGTCACGGGTTGGTGTGGGTTGGGCGCGAGGTCATGGGTTGGTAGCGAGACGGATCACGAAGTCAGTGGCGGGTTAGATTCGAGGTCATCTGAGGTCAGTGGTGGGTAGGAGACCAGCTTTAGTAACGGTCGGCCATGTGATGAGATGAGGACGTCAGCAGCTCCCGTCAGTAGTGGTACAGGGTCAACCGTGGCTGGTGGTGGGTCAGGACGAGGTCTGTCTTTGTCAATGGTGGGTCAGGGAAGGGGGCAGCCGTGGCCCCAGTGATGGGTCACGACAAGGTCTGTCTTTGTCAGTGGTGGGTCAGGGAAGGGGTTAACTACGACCAGTGGTGGGTTACGACAAGGTCTGTCTTTGTCAGTGGTGGGTCAGGGAAGGGGTCAACTATGACCAGTGGTGGGTCAGGGAAGGGGTGAGCCATGACCGGTGGTCGGTCAGGGAAGGGGTCAGCCGTGGCCGATGGTGGGTCAGGGAATCAGTGCATGTCGTGCTGACAGTGCAGCGTGGCACCTTGGACACAGCGGACCGTCACCGCCGCTCAGAAGACCAGGGTCAGTCTCGCATGTGTAGCATATTGGCAAGGACACAATGCCACCTCGTTGCGCCCAATTCCATACGATGACGAGAACCGTTCACCACGACAGGGTTTGATTGTCTTCAGCTTGTTGTCGGCGATGGCGTCCCAGCTGACCCGCCACTTCTTGACGAGGAGGCCTTCAGTAAGTCAGCAGCCGGGAGTCGGGGAGTTGGCCACAGGGGGAGGGGGGCATCGTGTGTAAGGAGTTCAAGCAGCATGCTTCGCTGCAGCATCAGCGGTCCCTGCCACAAACCTCCACGTGGCTCGGAATCCAACAGAACACTACTTTTTACCACCGATGGTCAGCGATGCGAGTCTAGGTATAATTTCCTCTAATTTGTGTTCGACAACGTTCCCAGCGCGAGCAGGCTACTGAATGAGTCGCTAGTACCATGTCACGTGTCATCAGCAATCTCAATCATCTCCGTGTTTCAGCCACGCCTCTGCTCTTGTTCCGGGCGGACGGACATCGTCGGCGGCCGAGTGGGACCGGGCGGAGATACACGTGGTGAAGACAGAAATGGGCCGCCTAGTCGAGGGACACAGATCGTGCCTTTCCTGCTGCAAATCAGACAGACGGACTCCAATCTGCTTCTCAGTCAAGGTCGTGGCGGAAAGGTTCGGGAGGAGCACACAGGGAAATAACGAGGGGGCAACATTCTTTGTGCATGTCAGTGTTAATCATTTAGGTAGCAGAAGAAAAGAGGAAACGGTATAAGCTCACAGGGCGCTACCCAGGAGCTAAGATGAGGTCCGACACAGCTTTTCAAGGTAGGGAAACTAGGCAAGTCACGGGGAAGGAAGCCTGTACAGTAGTGTAATGCCAGATAAGAAAAGGATACCTTTTCATGCTTTTATGCCAATGCCAGAAATGTTAGAAACAAAATTAGGGAACTTCATACTGATATGCTGTCTGAAAAAGTACAGTTGGTATGCATACCTGAGGTATGGGTTAATGAATGCATTTCTCGAGATAGCCCGCAGCAGTTCGAATTGGCTGGATACAGCATGCTTACACATGAAAGGAAGTCAATGATAGGAGGTGGAATACTGTTATGTGTATGGCAAGACATGAACTATCATGATGTAGATAAATGTGCATAGTGAGGGTGTAAAATCTTTATGGTTAGATCTTGTGCTGAGAAATGGAACAAAACCAACAATTGGATGATGAGGTTACCAGACCAGGATGATGAAGAAACATACGGGTTGATGCGCAGGAGAAAGGCACAGAGACACAGACACACAGAGAGACAGAGAGTGCAGAATGTGTAAACCCTTCGTAGCCATGGAAGGTAGCAGCTCTTAAGCTGTTAATAGCGTCCGGCTTAAGAAATAACTAAGCCGAAACACATTAATTCCTTTAGCTGGCGTTCATCAGGAGGACGAAGTCAGGAATTTTGATTTCACACATATATTTTAAAATTTGCTACAGAGATGGCGGGACTTTAGGGCCCACGGACTCATTCCATATACACATCAAAAGTTATATATAGCATCTAACCTGATCTGGTCTGTGGAATGCTTGCGCACGTGCAACCTGTCTTAAGTGGAAACTTTTACCATGTAAAAATTTACATTTTAAAAAAAATAATCAGAACAAGCGAAATGGACACACTATCAATGATGTATCATTCATGCATCATTCAGATACGTTGTGCAGCTCTCAAATAGCAGACATGCACTGCGACACGGATCTTGCGGCAGCCACCAGCATCCAACTCCAAGACCGGCTCCAGTGCTACTGCTGACCTCCCCCTCCTACATCCGTCCTGACAGTAATCTCCACCGATAATACCCACCCGCATGGTCGGCTCAACCACCACTGACGGTGTTAGCCCGGGCATTAATCACCTTGTCTGGCCCACTCCCCTCGCGCCGCCCTCAGCGGGAGCCAGATATGACCTGAGGCACTTGGTCACCTCCACACTGTGCTAACCACATCTCTGGCTGATCGGCAGCCACTGCGCCAGCTCCGTTCAGCAGTCAGGTCGACCAGCCGGTGGGAAACTCAGGCGACTGACCAGCAGCACGCTCACCCTGCTGGACGAGCCAAAAGCCTGGCGTTCAGCAGTCAGGCCGACCAGCTGGTGGGGAACTCCTGCCCGCTCATCCTGCTGGATGGGCCAAAAGACTGGCGTTCAGCAGTCAGGCCGACCAGCTGGTGGGGAACTCCTGCCCGCTCACCCTGCTGGATGGCTGGATGGCCAGTTGAGCCAATAGCCTGGGCGCCACCGGCCAGTCGCGTACATGGTACTGACGGTGCGAGTCATGGACCGGACCACACGACACAGACGGTGCGAGTCATGGACCGGACCACACGACACAGACAGCGCGAGTCATGGACCGGACCACACGACACAGACGGCGCGAGTCATGGACCGGACCACACGACACAGACGGCGCGAGTCATGGACCGGACCACACGACACAGACGGCGCGAGTCATGGACCGGACCACACGACAAAGACGGCGCGAGTCATGGACCGGACCACACGGCACAGACGGTGCGAGTCATGGACCGGACCACACGACACAGACGGCGCGAGTCATGGACCGGACCACACGGCACAGACGGCGCCAGATATGGACCGGACCACACGACACAGACGGCGCGAGTCATGGACCGGACCACACGACACAGACGGCGCGAGTCATGGACCGGAGCACACGACACAGACGGCGCGAGTCATGGACCGGAGCACACGACACAGACGGAGCGAGTCATGGACCGGACCACACGACACAGACGGCACGAGTCATGGACCGGACCACACGGCACAGACGGCACGAGTCATGGACCGGACCACACGACACAGACGGAGCGAGTCATGGACCGGACCACACGACACAGACGGAGCGAGTCATGGACCGGACCACACGGCACAGACGGAGCGAGTCATGGACCGGACCACACGACACAGACGGAGCGAGTCATGGACCGGACCACACGACACAGACGGCACGAGTCATGGACCGGAGCACACGACACAGACGGAGCGAGTCATGGACCGGACCACACGGCACAGACGGAGCGAGTCATGGACCGGACCACACGACACATACGGAGCGAGTCATGGACCGGACCACACGACACAGACGGAGCGAGTCATGGACCGGACCACACGACACAGACGGCACGAGTCATGGACCGGAGCACACGACACAGACGGAGCGAGTCATGGACCGGACCACACGGCACAGACAGCGTGAGTCATGGACCGGACCACACGACACAGACGGCGCGAGTCATGGACCGGACCACACGACACAGACGGAGCGAGTCATGGACCGGACCACACGACACAGACGGAGCGAGTCATGGACCGGACCACACGGCACAGACGGAGCGAGTCATGGACCGGACCACACGACACAGACGGAGCGAGTCATGGACCGGACCACACGACACAGACGGAGCGAGTCATGGACCGGACCACACGACACAGACGGAGCGAGTCATGGACCGGACCACACGACACAGACGGCACGAGTCATGGACCGGAGCACACGACACAGACGGAGCGAGTCATGGACCGGACCACACGGCACAGACAGCGTGAGTCATGGACCGGACCACACGACACAGACGGCGCGAGTCATGGACCGGACCACACGACACAGACGGAGCGAGTCATGGACCGGACCACACGACACAGACGGAGCGAGTCATGGACCGGACCACACGACACAGACGGCACGAGTCATGGACCGGACCACACGACACAGACGGAGCGAGTCATGGACCGGACCACACGACACAGACGGAGCGAGTCATGGACCGGACCACACGACACAGACGGAGCGAGTCATGGACCGGACCACACGACACAGACGGAGCGAGTCATGGACCGGACCACACGACACAGACGGCGCGAGTCATGGACCGGACTACACGGCACAGACGGCGCCAGATATGGATCGCAAAATTAGAACGAGAACCACGCAACTTCACAGCGACTCAGGTGCTGCCATTCAACTCGCGCAACCCCGCGACTTATCTTGGCCGGCGGATCAGCATTTGGGCTACACTGCACTCACCATGGGTAATGCAACCGGAGTCAGGCTTGGAAAAATAGTCTGTTCATGAATTTTCGTCATTTAGAACATCATCCTCTAAATAAAGGTATCATCTCATTTTTCTTTAAAAATATCATCTTCTTATCTTCCCTTCCTTCAGGAAAATTATTATTTCCTTTCCTTTTTCACCATCTCCAATTATTATCTCCTCTATCTCCTTCTGACACCTACTTTTGTCGATAAAATGCCCAAAACTGATTGGGAAGTGCACAAAGGAATGTCTAATGCCACAAAGAGAAGAAACCTATCATCTCTTAATTAGGTAATCCGCAAATCTGTCCTCTTCACATATAGGACCCCAATATATCAATCAAACCCTGTCCCCAGGTGCGATGCGAACCCACGCGCGATGGTGGTCCAGTCGTGCCAAAACATCTACAACGGCGATATCGCGGTCCAAGCAAAGGCTGGGGCATCTCGAACTTCTCATTTTGAATGCGGTGCGATCCCCACCCGCTCCCCTCGGTCTGCCGAACAGTGTACCTGGCCTCCGCACACTTCGCTGGTCTCTCCCATCCTCCGGTTCCGATGTAGAAGGCCACACAACCGGCCGAGCCGGCACTGTGTCATGTGGTGGCCGTGATGAGCCGAGTCGGCACTATGTCATGTGGTGACCGTGATGAGCCGAGTCGGCACTATGTCATGTGGTGACCGTGATGAGCCGAGTCGGCACTATGTCATGTGGTGACCGTGATGAGCCGAGTCGGCACTATGTCATGTGGTGACCGTGATGAGCCGAGTCGGCACTGTGTCATGTGGTGGCCGTGATGAGCCGAGTCGGCACTATGTCATGTGGTGACCGTGATGAGCCGAGTCGGCACTGTGTCATGTGGTGACCGTGATGAGCCGAGTCGGCACTGTGTCATGTGGTGGCCGTGATGAGCCGAGTCGGCACTATGTCATGTGGTGACCGTGATGAGCCGAGTCGGCACTGTGTCATGTGGTGGCCGTGATGAGCCGAGTCGGCACTATGTCATGTGGTGACCGTGATGAGCCGAGTCGGCACTATGTCATGTGGTGACCGTGATGAGCCGAGTCGGCACTATGTCATGTGGTGACCGTGATGAGCCGAGTCGGCACTATGTCATGTGGTGACCGTGATGAGCCGAGTCGGCACTGTGTCATGTGGTGACCGTGATGAGCCGAGTCGGCACTATGTCATGTGGTGGCCGTGATGAGCCGAGTCGGCACTGTGTCATGTGGTGACCGTGATGAGGGCGGCCGGCCACCGGACAGGCGCGCCGTTCACCAGTGTGATTTACACGGCGCTTACCGTCGGCCGAAGGTCGAGGAACGACAAAACCTGGTACTTCTAAGCGGACCACTTGGACACGGGGTAACACACCGCCTGGGTACGGGGTAACACACCGCCTGGATACGGATTAGCGTATGACCTCGATACGGGACAAAACACCGCCTGGGTACGGGGTAACACACCGCCTGGGTACGGATTAGCGTATGGCCTGGGTACGGGACAAAACACAGCCTGGGTACGGGGTAACACACTGCCTGGGTACGGGGTAACACACCGCCTGGGTACGGATTAGCGTATGGCCTGGGTACGGGACAAAACACAGCCTGGGTACGGGGTAACACACTGCCTGGGTACGGGGTAACACACCGCCTGGGTGCGAATTAGCATATGGCCTGGGTACGGGACAACACACCGCCTGGGCACGGGTTAACACACCGCCTGGGTACGGCGTAGCACACCGCCTGTGCACGGGGTAGCATATGACTTGGGTACGGGAAAACACACCGCCTGGGTACGGGGAACACACCGCCTGGGTACGGTACAACACACCGCCTGGGTACGGGGCAACACACCGCCTGGGTACGGGGTAACACACCACCTGGGTACGGGGTAACACACCGCCTGGGTACGGGGCAACACACCGCCTGGGTACGGGGCAACACACCGCCTGGGTACGGGGCAACACACCGCCTGGGTACGGGGTAACACACCGCCTGGGCACGGGGTAACACACCGCCTGTATACGGGGTAACACACCGCCTGGGTACGGGGCAACACACCGCCTGGGTACGGGGTACCACATCGCCTGGGTACGGGGCAGCATATTACTTTGGTACGGGACAACACACCGCCTGGGTACGGGGTAGCACACCGCCTGGGTACGGGGTAGCATATGACTTGGGTACGGGGTAACACCGCCTGGGTACGGGGTGACACACCGCCTGGGTACGGGGTAGCACACCGCCTGGGTACCGTGCAACACACCGCCTGAGTACGGGTTAGTACACTGCCTTGGCACGTGGCAACGCACCGCCTGGGTACGGGGCAGCATATGACTTGGGCACGGGGAAACACACCGCCTGACCACGGGCTAGCATATGGCCTGGGCAAAACGCCGCCTGGGTACAGGATAGCACAGAGCAACAGGGCAACCTGGGTGCAGGATAGCCTTGGGCACGGGGAAACACACCACCTGGGTACGGGGTAGCATATGGCCTGGGCATTGGGCAACACGCCGCCTGTACACGGGGAAACACACTGCTTGGGCAAGGGGCAACACACCACCTGGGTACGGGGTAGCATATGGCCTGGGTATGGGGCAACACGCCGCCTGGACACGGGGAAACACACTGCTTGGGCACGGGGCAACACACCACCTGGGTACGGGGTAGCATATGGCTTGGGCATGGGGAAACACGCAGCCTGGACACGGGGAAACACACTGCTTGGGCACGGGGCAACACACCACCTGGGTACGGGGTAGCATATGGCCTGGGCATGGGGAAACACGCCGCCTGGACACGGGAAACACACTGCTTGGGCACGGGGCAACACACCACCTGGGTACGGGGTAGCATATGACTCGGGCACGGGGTAGCACACGGGGTACACGGCGGGTCACGGGGTAACGTGGACTGAGACATCGGGTAGCACACGGCATGGGCACGGTGAAACACACGACCAGGACATGGGATAACCCACGAGATGCCTCCCACACGTCGTAGGTTGGGCGTGTGAGGTTTTGGATCCATCGACCAAGACCATCTGCCAACCACCACAGGACAAAGCGTAGAACATCGTGGTCACAAGAAGCATAAGGAGGCCACTGAGCATACAGACAAACGGCAGCGATGGTGCATGCCGACAGCAGCATCAGGACAAGCACACGGCAGCGTGTCAAAGCTCCGGTGGAGAGCACAGGGGCCGGCCCATCCCAGGCGGTGCAGCAGGGCTACCATCGGCGTGGTGACGTCCCTTCCCGTTCGGCCTTGCCACGACGCTACCACGGCTTGGCTGGTTAATCACGTGGGCTGTGGGGTGTCATCGACTTGTCACCTGCCTTTGACACCCAATATCACCTGTTCTCGATACATCCCACAAAAAGATATCAGGCATGGACGTCGGCCAACATCCATAGATAGCCAACATCCATACCCGACGGGCTATCAGCCGTGGACGTCGGATATACATGACCAATATCCATACCTGACGGATTATCAGGCAGAGACGTCGGATACACATGGCCAACATCCATACCTGACGGGCTATCAGCCGTGGACGTCGGATACACATGGCCAATATCCATACCTGACGGGTTATCAGCCATGGACGTCGGATACACATGGCCGATATCCATACCTTACGGGTTATGATGCCAGTTTGGTATATTTTTTATCATAGGTTAACAATGACGCCACATGTTAACAATGGCGCCAGCAGAGAGAGAGAGCAGATGTGTGCTGATCAGTACCTTGGCGCGCTGCTCATGTCCGTACCCACTGCCGGCTCTCAACTCTGGCAAGAATACCCACGAGGACAGGCCACAGCACGAGCACGCGGTCAGACGATCAACAACAGCCATCTGGGTTAGACGATCAACAACAGCCATCTGGCCAAGGCTGCGATGCGGCCGACAAACGAAGCACTCAAGTGATCCCTATGCAACTATCTGAAGAACCAAGATAACCTGACCAGCGGACTGTTCATGCCACTGTGGAGACGACGAATCACTGCAGCGAAGGGCTGAACAGGCGGTCAGGGCTGGATGGACAGGACAGGTCTGGACAGGTCTAGACAGGGCTGGGCAGGGCTGGGCAGGGCTGGACAGGGCTGGACAGGGCTGGACAGGGCTGGACAGGGCTGGACAGGGCTGGACAGGGCTGGGCAGGGCTGGACAGGGCTGGACAGGGCTGGACAGGGCTGGACAAGGCTGGACAGGGCTGGACAGGTCTGGATAGGTCTAGACAGGGCTGGGCAGGGCTGGGCAGGGCTGGGCAGGGCTGGACAGGGCTGGACAAGGCTGGACAGGGCTGGACAGGGCTGGACAGGGCTGGACAGGACTGGATGGACAGGACTGGATGGACAGGACTGGATGGACAGGTCTGGATGGACAGGTCTGGACAGGGCTGGACAGCTCTGGATATGGCTGGATAGACAGGGCTGGACAGGGCTGGATAGGCGGACAGGGCTGGATGGACAGAGCTGGACAGGGCTGGACAGGACTGGATGGACAGGACTGGATGGACAGGACTGGATGGACAGGTCTGGATGGACAGGTCTGGATGGACAGGGCTGGACAGCTCTGGATATGGCTGGATAGACAGGGCTGGACAGGGCTGGATAGGCGGACAGGGCTGGATGGACAGAGCTGGACAGAGCTGGGCAGGGCTGGACAGGTCTGGACAGCATGAGCTACCACCTGAGCTGATGGAAGGTGACTCCTGACGACACTGCACCATCACTTGAGTCAATGGAAGGTAACTGCAGTGCTCCAAGAATCACTCACCCAAGTGCGACTTCATTCCCAAGAAGTTAACCCCCGGAACTTGGTTAATGGTCAGGAAGAAACATACCGGCCGGCTCGCAGTATATCGCACTCATCCCGCTCAACATATTTTTTTTTAAAGCTGGCCTTCCACTTTTTCGAAAGCACGTACGGCCCCGCACTAAGACGAAGGATACAGAAGACCCCTACGACCCCTGCGTACCTTCGCCCCAGCCCCGCTGGGAGGAATCCGCACGACGCCACTGTGCGAGACTCCTTGAGTCCTGGAGCCAGCGACTGAGTCAGACCAGTGGCGACCGAGTCGTGCAGGAGCGAGCATCGCGGCTCTCCACAACACCCACCTGGACGGGCAGCACCCCCGTGTCCACCACCATCCGACTGGCGTCGACGGCCGGCAGTCGGCCAGAGGTCAGGTCAACGCCGCTGACCCTGGTCGGAGGCGAGGCGCCCACCCTCAGCGGGGAGGGCCGCAACAGACCGGAGCTTCTGCGGCCAGGCGTGGCGTTTACTCGGCCGACAGCCGAGCTGCTCCGGGCAGGAGCCAAGCCGCCCCGAGCAGGAGCCAAGACGCCTCGGGCAGGAGCCAAGCTGCTCCGAGCGGGAGACAAGCTGCTCCGAGCGGGAGCCGAGTCGCCCCGGGCAGGAGCGAACGCCGCCTGGGGCCGCTGCTGGGACCGGACCGGCGACGGCTTCACCAGGTCGTCGTTGACGCCGGCCATGATGATGGGCGACTTCTTGCCGGCGGCCACCAGTCGCTCGTACAGACTGTTTCCGGCCACGATCTTCCGCGGCGGGAAGAAGCCGGCGCCCGCCAACTGAGCCTGCGGAGACCGGCCCAGGACTGTCAGTCACGTCACACACAGCCGCCTGTCGCCAACTGAGCCTGCGGAGACCGGCCCAGGACTGTCAGTCACGTCACACACAGCCGCCTGTCGCCACAGCAGTCACGTCACACACAGCCGCCTGTCGCCACAGCAGTCACGTCACACACAGCCGCCTGTCGCCACAGCAGTCACGTCACACACAGCCGCCTGTCGCCACAGCAGTCACGTCACACATAGCCGCCTGTCGCCACAGCAGTCACGTCACACACAGCCGCCTGTCGCCAACTGAGCCTGCGGAGACCGGCCCAGGACTGTCAGTCACGTCACACGTAGCCGCCTGTCGCCACAGCAGTCACGTCACACACAGCCGCCTGCCGCCAACTGAGCCTGCGGAGACCGGCCCAGGACTGTCAGTCACGTCACACGCAGCCGCCTGTCGCCACAGCAGTCACGTCACACACAGCCGCCTGCCGCCAACTGAGCCTGCGGAGACCGGCCCAGGACTGTCAGTCACGTCACACACAGCCGCCTGTCGCCACAGCAGTCACGTCACACATAGCCGCCTGTCGCCACAGCAGTCACGTCACACGTAGCCGCCTGTCGCCACAGCAGTCACGTCACACACAGCCGCCTGTCGCCAACTGAGCCTCGGAGACCGGCCCAGGACTGTCAGTCACGTCACACGTAGCCGCCTGTCACCAACTGAGCCTGCGGAGACCGGCCCAGGACTGTCAGTCACGTCACACGTAGCCGCCTGTCGCCACAGCAGTCACGTCACACACAGCCGCCTGCCGCCAACTGAGCCTGCGGAGACCGGCCCAGGACTGTCAGTCACGTCACACGTAGCCGCCTGTCACCAACTGAGCCTGCGGAGACCGGCCCAGGACTGTCAGTCACGTCACACGTAGCCGCCTGTCGCCACAGCAGTCACGTCACACACAGCCGCCTGCCGCCAACTGAGCCTGCGGAGACCGGCCCAGGACTGTCAGTCACGTCACACGTAGCCGCCTGTCACCAACTGAGCCTGCGGAGACCGGCCCAGGACTGTCAGTCACGTCACACATAGCCGCCTGTCGCCACAGCAGTCACGTCACACACAGCCGCCTGCCGCCAATATACAACGCGTATACTCCATAATACCCAGCAGTCACGATACAAACAGTAGCATCAGTGGCGGAAAGTGCAAGGAGTCCTGAACACACATCGGCCCTGTACTAGGCATGGTCGAATTGACGATGTCTCGCCCACGTGCAAATTACATGAACGTGTTGTATGACGGCGCTGAGTGCTGTATAACGAGTAGGTGATGTGCCTGAAGCCCCGACGGTCCTGCGTACTGTACAACGAGAGCAGGTGATGTGCCCTGAAGCCCAGACGGCTCCGAGTGCTGTATAACGAGAGTAGGTGCTATCATTTAAAATGAATGCAATTAAAACCAAGATAAGAATACACCAAGGCACACACTTACCTTTCTTGTGAATATATGTAGCTAAGACATCCATCAACGCATAAAACATCTCGTATTTTTACTAATTTCATGTCTTTCTAAAGCCAGAATTGTATGAAAAGAAGCATAACACTACCGAAAGCCGTCTGAAGCGGTCACGATTGTGTCTGTGTGTAGAACCGGGGAGGGGAGGGGAGGGGGCATCGAGTTAATTAAGGAAAAAATGATGCTGAATCAGGTTACTGACAGCTCTCGCTGCGTTGTGCGAGGAAGTGTCTGCTCAGTGCGTGGGATAAAATGTGGATGAGGAGGTATGGAATGTATTTTGGACTTTTAGACTGAACATTCGAGCCATAACTCAACAGTGAAGTGGGTGGGATAATATATTGTATTCATTGGTCGAAATAACAACATGATTATTTAATTTGTGAACGAGCTCTTCGTAATAAAACTAATTCAGACTTACTGATCTCATAACCTTAGCCCAGCCGGGAGTTTTATGGCCGGTAGATGTGCTAATTCAGGGGTGCCATCGTTTTTTCGTAGGCGAAAAAGAAGAGTGGAAATACTGCCGTTAATGTGGGTGGATGGAACCAAGAAATTGCATCGAAGCACGACTGGGGGGAGGGGGGGGGGGACGCTGAGTGACAGATCCCGGGGAAGTAAGTCCCAATGATTTAGAGACATTTCAAGGGCTTTGCTTGATGGATAGTAGGTGCGATCTGGGGAGCGTCACCCGGGATATATCTCGACGAGGGGTTCTCTTGAGGGGGTGATGTAAGCCCTTCCACACCCTACGTTAGATTACTGCAAGGTGCCAAATTGGATATTCTATTTAACCCTTAACCTCTAAACGTCTTTTCAGTCAGATCCTCACACCCAGTCTCGCCCATTCTCGAGGGGGGGAGGTCATTATACCCCCTATACTCTCCAAACTAAGCGTCGCACTAAAACGAGAGGTGTCATTGGAAAGCGCTCGACGAATATGGCCAGAAACCACCCCACAATTATGTCCCCTCAAAAACTGACGTCATTAGGGGGTTTATGAGGTAAGGACTGACGTAATATTTTTGGCTTTGGGGAGCTCATTTGGGGAAGATTAAAAAAAAACTTATTTGAAACCAGAAAAGGACGGCGAAAAGGACCATGGTCTCAAAATCTTTGCCAAGCGAAGAATAACTGAGAAGCCTTGAGTAGCAGTGATGGGGGATGTTGGGTGTAAGTGGTGTTGGTGCCGCAAGCTGAGAAATCGTAGGCAGTCGTAGCAATAATGGATCATGAGAAATTGTACGCTGCGCTGATGAGGGATGGCGAGATGTTATGGTGGTAAGGGGCTGATAAAATATCGAGTGTTGGCCGGTCGGCGAGCGAGACTGGTAAGGGACGGTGAGTGTAGGCTGGTCGGCGGCGGTACTGGTAAGGGACGGCGAGTGTAGGCCGGTCGGCGGCGGTACTGGTAAGGGACGGTGAGTGTAGGCTGGTCGGCGGCGGTACTGGTAAGGAACGGTGGGTGTAGGCCGGTCGGCGGCGGTACTGGTAAGGGACGGTGAGTGTAGGCTGGTCGGCGGCGGTACTGGTAAGGAACGGTGGGTGTAGGCCGGTCGGCGGCGATACTGGTAAGGGACGGCGAGTGTAGGCCGGTCGGCGACGGTACTGGTAAGGGACGGTGAGTGTAGGCCGGTCGGCGGGCGGGGCAGGTAAGGGACGGTGAGTGTAGGCTGGTCGGCGGGCAGGACTGGTAAGGGACGGTGAGTGTAGGCTGGTCGGCGGGCAGGACTGGTAAGGGACGCTGAGTGTAGGACGGTCGGCGGGAGGGACTGGTAAGGGACGATGAGTGTAGGCCAGTCGGCGGCGGTACTGGTAAGGGACGATGAGTGTAGGACGGTCGGCGGTGGGGACTGGTAAGGGACGGTGAGTGTAGGACGGTCAGCGGGAGGGACTGGTAAGGGACGGTGAGTGTAGGCCGGTCGGCGGGCGGGACTGGTAAGGGACGATGAGTGTAGGACGGTCGGCGGTGGGGACTGGTAAGGGACGGTGAGTGTAGGACGGTCGGCGGGAGGGACTGGTAAGGGACGGTGAGTGTAGGCCGGTCGGCGGGCAGAACTGGTAAGGGACGGTGAGGTATGTTCACGATCAGTGGCTTTGATGATACAATTTGCTATTTTCACATCGCTTCTCTACATCTGAACATGCGTCATGTTGAAAAATCCGAACATTTTCCTCAGAAACCTCATAAACCGAACGTTTTGGTCACCTTTCTTTACTTTGTCGCACAAACCTTTGTGATCCTCCACCCACGGAAATAGAACAGGCCGTACTGCGAAATAGTGACGCCTATGCTTCCGTCTTCCTTTTGGGTACTGATAACTACAAGCTTCCACGCATTCTTTTACCTGGTCTTTGTCTCTCGAAAATCAATCGCGGGCACTGTCTTTCGCAAAATTGGAATTCATGTTCTGAAAGCAATAGTCCACATAGTCTATAACATGCGGATGGTAGGGAAACAACGTGTTCATTCCTTTTTATTAATCCACCCAAAACACGAAACAAATAATGTTATAAGTTTCTTTTACAACACCTGGTGGTACCGCCGCAGGCTTTGTTTTGCTCAGGCGCTTAAGAATAAGGTGCAACGAAGCCAACCTGGTCAACGTCTCACTGCAGCCAGGGCATGACCAATGGCCCAGAGCCGCACAAGACGCCGCAGACTCAGCCAATGGCCGGTACTGTCACACTTCGCCGTGTGGAGAGGATGGCGACTCGGCGAGTCTCGCCGCTGAAAGCAAACCCGATCCGGCCAAGGTCGTCACGCTGTTGTAACGTCGGACCGGACCGGCCGGAGAGAGCCTCCAAGGACTGACAGGCACCGCCGACAATGTCAGAGGTCAGGCCGGCTGCAGGTCAGCTGGCAGGTCAGCTGGCCATGTCAGAGGTCAGCTGGCACTGTTAGAGGGTATCCCGGCTGAGAGTCAGCTGGCACTTTGAGAGGTCAGCCCGACCATGCCGGAGGTCCGCGCAGACGCGGGTCAGACGGTAATGTCAGATACTTGTCAGATACTCAGATACATGTCAGATACTTCTGGTTGAGCCGGTCCAGCTGCGGTTCAGCCAGTAATGGTAAAGACCGGCTCACAGTCGGCTCATAAATCGACGTCAGAGTTCGGCGTCGGGTATAGGTTCGACCACCAACGCCAGAGGCTGCAGTTCAGCCGACTATTCCCAAATGGCTGGACTGCCATTCAGAAGACAAAATCAGAGGTAGACCCAGCTGTCAGAGAGGAACAACATCAGTTGAGCTGCAGTTCAGGAGACCATATCAGAGAGCGGCTCGACGTCGGTTCAGAAGGCACTGCCAAAGACTAGCCTGACTGCGATTCAGTCGACACCAACAGATAGAGCCCGGGGCCGCGGTTCAGTCGCCACCGTCAGAGACCACCCGGCTGCGGTTCAGTCGCCACCACCCGTCGTCGGTCAGATGGGCGGAAACCGCGACCGGGCCTACCCAAACACGCTCTTGGCAGCCAAGTGTGCGTGCGGTTCCAGCGGACAGCGGCGGTAATTCGGTGGTGCGCCGCTGGGATGCCAACGGTGCACAACCGGCCACGGCAGGAGCTCGTCACGGCAGGCCACGGCGGGACGACAGGTGGCGGCTCGGCCTCACTTGAGCCGGCTGGTGAGCCAAGGCCAATGGTCGGTGGTTAGATCGGCCACCGAGAGCCGGCGTGACTAGGCCGGTGGTTGGTGCGCTCGTCACGTGACCGTGCGGCCGCCAGCGGAAAGTCCGCCATTGCCGGTAATTTCCGCACTTCTCGACCATTCGACACTGGGAGAATGGCGCCGTTTCACGGGCAAGCAGCTGGCTGCGCCGTGAAACAAACTAGGATTATTGTTCCGTTTCATGCAGATTGTCTACAGTTCCTAGCACTCACGGCGCTGACCTTAATAAGAAGTCCCCATGACATTCCACGCCCACGTCCGTTGACCTTCGCCGAGCCGGGAGGGGGAGGGGCTCTCAGGAGCCACCCTCGGTTTTTCGGGACAGCGGCCGAATAGGTAAAGGCAGAGACACGGAACTTTCAGCACGTTCTAATGCATCTGTTTGCATGTTTCGTACACATTGCAGGTCCAGATCACCAAAGGTCATTGAACTGCGATGGGTCAAAGAGGGAAGTATTCACAAATCTTCAAGTGCTGCCATTCGGAGTAATTGTAGCATATGAACAGCAAACCTAGATTGTGCTCTTCCCTCAGCAGACGAACAACCCATTTTTAAATTTTAGTTGAGGCCAAGGTCACTGATCTGAGGTGGAGTTAATTTCTGCGATTTTTACGTATGGGTGGGGAAAACTAAATTTGGGGACAATTTCAGAACGAAAATAATCAAGAGCTTGTAATAAGCATTCTTATATAAATTATGTTTTAAAAGTCAATGACATAAGATCAGGCAAAATACCATGTATATGCAACACAATGCCATACTATACATAATGTTACTGTTCCTCTTGAAATCATATCTGAATTCGGTTTTAGAGCCACCTGTGTCGAGCGACATGACATTGGATGGCCAACCAATGACCTGAAATGAAATGACCTCGTGTAGTCTGACCTTATTTCGCCTGATTTGACATTTCTTTGGAGTTACATTCCAAGCAGTGTATGCTTGGCGAAGGCTAAAGTGATCGCTTCATCAATCCATGCACTGTTCAAGCGTAACCTAGGGTCAGGTCTCGAGATCAGAAGCTTGGCAACTTGCAGAGATGCTTCAATATCATCTCAGTTCTTCTTGGAACAAAATTTGCATACTTCAACTGATGCACCGGGGTATTCAAGCTTTAAATTACTTGACCTAACCACACGACGTGACCTGACAGGACCTCAGAATTTGTGTGTGTGTGTGTGTGTGTGTGTGTGTGTGTGTGTGTGTGTGTGTGTGTGTGTGTGTGTGTGTGTGTGTGTGTGTGTGTGTATGTATATATATATGTATATATATATATATATATATATATATATATGTATACATATATATGTATATATATATATATATATATATATATATATATATATATATATATATATATATATATATATATATATATATATATATATATATATATATATATATATATATATATATATACCCTGTAGTGTAGTGGTTAGAGCGTCAGTCCAGTAAGTGATTGGTTGCGCGTTCGAGACCGCCAGCGGGAGCGGAATTTCCAAGTTGCAGGCAAAGCAACCAAGGACAACGCAGGGAAATACCAGACACTGTCAATGTATATCTATTTTTAGTTAACTAAGCCAACGTTTCGTGTATTCTACATCGCTCGCACCAATGACTATCTAAAGGGAAATGCAGCATTTCAAAGGCTCACAAGCCATGAGGTGTTCACTCAGTCGAGGACGGCGTCGCAATTCGCGCCTATGTCTGCTGCTGTGCAGATGAGAGTGGAAGACGCAGAGACGCGGCGGCGTGACATTGACGTGTCGACTTGGCTGTCCCGGAAGGAGACGCCAGAGCAGCCGGGGCAGCTGCAGCTGTCGATAGCCAGACACCAACCACCGTGACGCGGCCCGTAACTCAGCCACGCCCATCACCGCTCGACTTGGACAGGATGCGGCGCCCGATACGGTCGACAGCACTGGCTCCCATGCGGGGCCCTTGTTGCGGTGATGTTCCAGCCACGACTGGTCGCGGAGTCACTCTTGTGCCGCTGAACTCGTGGCCACGCAGTTCGACGTGACTGACGCGGCAGCAGCGTAAGTCGGCAGGCGCCTGAGGGTGACACGGACCACGGACCACAGACCACGGACCACGGACCACGGACCACGGACCACAGACCACGGACCACGGACCACAGACCACAGACCACGGACCACGGACCACGGACCACAGACCACGGACCACGGACCACATGCGGGTGTGACAGACCGGCAGACGAGTGGCAGGTCCGCGGCATATCGGCCAGGGCTCCGCTCCGGTCGGAGGAAACGACAGCCGTCACTTGTTCCAGCCGACCTCACCCATACATCCCGACCGCCAGGGTAGGTTCATCGCATGTTCGGCTACAGAAAATGAGGGTCTGAGAGGTCTGATCTAGGCCATACCTTGAGAGATTGGGAGCATCGAGGGACATAATCGACGGAGAGCTTAGGGAGGGAGGTCATACCGCGAGGAAGTTACATCTGGGAGACCAGACCAGGCAGGTCGGTCCTGGCAGGTCAGATCTGAGCGGTTGGACCTTGGTGGTTAGATTTGCAGACGTACGGTTGTGAAAGGGGAGAAGGGTTAGAGGGGAGGGCGAGGATACGAAAAGTAAGACCGGATACGTCGGACCTGGGAAGACGGGGAGATCACTCTCAGGAGTTCAACCTCGGAAGGTCAGACCGTAAGATCAGATTCTACAAGGCTAACGCTGGAACAGCGATACAACGTCCGTTCGGCACCGGCCGACAACACTCGACAGCAGGAGATGGCCGGCTGCCGACAACACTCGACAGCAGGAGATGACCGGCTGCAGGAGATGACCGGCTGCAGGAGATGGCCGGCTGCAGGAGATGGCCGGCTGCAGGAGATGGCCGGCTGCCGCACGTGCGTCGCCGCCGGACACACATTCACCCCGGATGGAAAGGGCAGCCGCCACGATCCAAACGCCGCCCGCCGAGCCGGGTCATCTTCACCAGCTGATAGTACAAGGAGGTTCATACCACACTGTCTGACGTGGCGCTACCGTCCTGTGTCTGATGTGGAATGGACGTTAACACGGCAGTCTGACGTGGCGCTACCGTCCTGTGTCTGATGTGGAATGGACGTTAACACGGCAGTCTGACGTGGCGGCGTTAACACGGCAGTCTGACGTGGCGCTACCGTCCTGTGTCTGATGTGGAATGGACGTTAACACGGCAGTCTGCCGTGGCGCTACCGTCCGTCCTGTTGAATGACGTTAACACGGCAGTCTGACGTGGCGCTACCGTCCTGTGTCTGATGTGAAATGGACGTTAACACGGCAGTCTGACGTGGCGGCGTTAACACGGCAGTCTGACGTGGCGCTACCGTCCTGTGTCTGGTGTGGAATGGACGTTAACACGGCAGTCTGACGTGGCGCTACCGTCCTGTGTCTGATGTGAAATGGACGTTAACACGGCAGTCTGACGTGGCGCTACCGTCCTGTGTCTGGTGTGGAATGGACGTTAACACGGCAGTCTGAGGTGACGTGGCGCTACCGTCCTGTGTCTGATGTGGAATGGACGTTAACACGGCAGTCTGACGTGGCGCTACCGTCCTGTGTCTGGTGTGGAATGGACGTTAACACGGCAGTCTGACGTGGCGCTACCGTCCTGTGTCTGGTGTGGAATGGACGTTAACACGGCAGTCTGACGTGGCGCTACCGTCCTGTGTCCTGTGTGGAATGGACGTTAACACGGCAGTCTGACGTGGCGCTACCGTCCTGTGTCTGATGTGAGATGGAGATGCTGATGACCAATTGCACTGCCGGCCCATTCATCCTCGTCCCTCCCATGGTAAGCGCCACGCACACGGTAGGCGCCACGTCCACGGTAGGCGCCACGCCCACGGTAGGCGCCACGCCCACGGTCAGGCGCCACGCCCACGGTCAGGCGCCACGTCCACGGTAAGCGCCACGTCCACGGTCAGGCGCCACGCCCACGGTCGTCACCGTTGGGCGTGTCACCTCAGGCACGGCAGTGCGGCCCGCACGGAAGTGTGGCTGGAAGAGGCGCGGCGCCGCTGCCTCATGACCGTCGGCTTCCACCAAGGCCGGCAGTCGGTGTTGCGATCCACATACCTAATGATGTCGGACGCAACAGTCACTTAGACTCGCTGATCTCAACAATGGCGGCGTCCGGCGACAGTTGCCGGAGCGGCGCTGACCTGACCCGACCCGACCCGACTGCCACAATGGCTGCAATTAATATGGTCGGGACGAACAAGCAGACAGAAACCACCACACAGCAGTGGCTGTTCATGTGGATCCGCCAAGGTCGGCGGCACGCAGCCTTCTCGACAGAGCCAGCTCTGCAGCGAGCAGATTCGGACTACGCTGAGCCTCGTCTCCGGTGTGGACATCTGACGTCACACACGCACACGGGTGGCGTCACGACAGTGCTGACATGGCAACCGCCTGTGACGAACGGGAGAACACAAACATACCACAGCGTTCAATTATTGGCGACGATCTCCGGCGAGCCGGCGGCATCATGAGCGTAGCAGCCCATCCCGGCCTAGCACGCTCCATTTCAGAACACACCAGACCAGACCAGACCAGAACAAGCCAGACCAGACCAGACCCGACCCGACCAGACCCGACCAGAACAAACCAGATCCGACCGAACCAGACCAGACCAGACCGAACCAGACAGAACCAGAGCAAACCAGACCAGACCCGACTCGATCAGCCCATCCCGGCCGAGCACGCTCCAGCTCAGACCAGACCCGACCAGAACAAACCAGACCAGATCAGACCCGACCAGACCAGACCAAGCCAGAATAAATCACTCCAGACCCGACCAGCCCATCCCGGCCGCGGCGCGCTGTCATGGATTCCAGACGTTTCCAGAGAAGTCGGATCACGCGGACGGACGCCGTCACCACTAATCCAGACTCCATGGCCGTCCGGCGCCGGCGACAGCGAAAGTGGGCGCGGGAGGTGCGCCCGACCGCCGGCTGGCAGAGACAAAGCCGCTTACGGGCCTTCCCCCGCCCCTGCCGGCAGCGGTCGGTCACTGGGTAACGGTCCGCACCGCCACAACCCGCTGTGCAAGCAAGGCTTTCTGCACGACTGCCATAATGGCACCGTACTCCTCTGCACAGACCCACGAATGCAGGCTGCACACTAGGGTGCGTCGAGAATGACAAAACCCAAAAATGCAAAGACGGGTGGGGTGGAAAAGATGAAATGAAGTGTCATGAACACCGCTGTGCAAAAAAAATCAAACATTTTAAATATCTAGCTGTTCAATATGGCGACTTTTTAAAGTCATTTTTCGGCCAAAATCAAGGATTTTTACCTAAAGTTCTGACAAGACATAAGCGTTTCTACAGTTGGAAAATGTATAAAATTACATTCGATTTGATTGAAAAGCATCGTAGAAGCAGAATATGTTGATGAAAATGAAATGTGTTGCATTGCCTATGATGAAAATGTCACTAAAATGTACACATTTTTCACTACTTTCTGCGCAAGAGTCTAGCCATATCTGAGCAAGGAGATCTTGCGGTCTGAGTTGAACTTGGACACTAAACGACTCCTCCGATTGATTATAATGAAATGCACCTTTCTTTTTCTGTTGCTGTTACATCCACCACCCTTTCCTCTACGCTTTCCTCCACCTCCTCGAACACGTATTCTCCTCCTTTTTCAGAGTCCTGTCATGGAAGCCAGCCCCGGAGCGGGGCCAGTGACCAGGAGCTGTGCGCCGGCCTCTAATATCGGCGAGTACTTGGGAAAGGGGCGACCATTAATTCCAAGCGAGCTACCAACACTCAGAGACGTGCTTCGGTACATGCTACAGATCCAGGAGCAGAAGCTGCTAGTTGACAAAACCAACTACCGCAACTACTCGACGGATGAAATCGTCAGAGATGCTCTCCCCGCTCTACTCACACAGTGGCAGAGGGCTAACGCTCAGTTCACGCCACCTGTTATCGCGTCGGATCGTACCATCAAGGAGCGAATGCGAAAAGCATGGACAATGGCTCGTGACATCGTCAATGGAAGGTGTTCAACATCCCCAGCAGACAAGTTTTCTGAGACTCTTGATAAACTCTTCGATATCACACGGTGTCGGTGCCCCATATCCCGCTGTCCTGAATCTGCATGCCAGGGATGTGAGTATGGCGCCCACATTTCATGCAAGTGCCCCAAAGAGTGCAAAATTCCAGTACTGGAGTTTTCTTTCCTCCTTGCTCAAAGGGAGAAATCAGGTGAGCTCAGCAAGCAGCAGATAGCCGGTGCGGACCGGAAAGAAACAAAACGTCAGAATCAGGCCTTGAAAAGGAAGCTAGATGAAGAACGAAAGCAGCAGGCGGAGAAGAAGAAACAAGCGACAGAGAAGCAGCAAAGTCATTCTGAGTCCTTGGAACCTGAGGAAGACACTGATACACAAGGGGATCCCAGCAGCCACCCGTCCAGCAGCCGCAGGAACACGGTCAGCATTCCTCAGACAGCTCTGGCCAGCATCAGATACGGCGTGTCGCCCCGGGCGACCGCCGCAATCGCCAGTGGCTATCTTTTGGACCTGATCGACAGCGGAGAGTTAGACAGGAGAAAATCGTACCTGCTGGTGGACCAGAGTAAGGTTCGCCGAGCTCGGAGCTCAGTGATGAAGGCTCACCAGGCACACGACGAGGCACAGGTGAAGGAAGATTTCATCACCTGCATATTCTTTGATGGCCGCAGAGACGAGACGAGGGTGATGAAGTACGAAGAAGAAACCGGCAGATTCTACTCAGACCTGATCAGGGAAGATCACTACACAGTGATATCGGAACCAGGCGGGAAGTATCTATATCATTTTACTCCTGAGAAGGGTTCTCCTACCACCTCCGCAGCTGAACAGCTCGCAAACGGCCTACTCCAATGGCTCTCAGACCATGGGGTTGATGAAACGCTACTGGCCGTTGGAGCGGACTCGACGAACCTCAACACCGGCTGGCAGGGAGGTGCCATCCACTTCTTGGAAGAGAAGCTTGGGAGGCGTTTGATATGGCTCATATGTGCATTGCACACCAACGAACTCCCTCTAAGGCATCTAATCACAGGCCTGGATGGTAAGACGACGTCGACACATGGCTGGAGTGGTCCCTTGGGCAAGATGTTGGGTTGTGTCAATGACCTGAAGACCAACAAAACCTTCACGCCGATACACGTCAGCGCTGACGCGAAACTAGTGCCTCTCAGCGATGACGTAATGCGGAACCTGAATGAAGATCAGAAATACGGCCACAGGATGGTCGCTGCGATCACCAGCGGCGACCTTCCTCATGATCTCGCGCAGATGAAGACTGGGCCGATCTGCCACAGCCGTTGGCTCACTACGGCTAACGCACTAATGCGACTCTACGTGAGCGAACATGGTCTGCGCGACACTGTCGCCTTTGGAAACCTGAAACTCATCGTCACCTTCATCGTGGGGGTCTACTATCCCTGCTGGTTTCGGATAAAGGTAGAGCACACCTGGCTGGATGGGCCGCGGCACGTTCTTCACCAGCTAAAACTACTCGGGCACCAAACCAACACCGTCCAGAAGCTGGTGCATCCCTATGTAGAGAGCTCAGCGTGGTACGCTCACTCGGAGATGGTTCTGCAGACAATGCTGAGCAGCAATGACGTGCAGGAACGGAGATTCGCTGTCACTAAGATCCTAGACATTCGAAACGGCGAAAACACCGGGGACACCCGAGTGCGCTTCAGAAGGCATCCGTGCCTAAACTTCCAAGCTGAGACCCTAGAAGACCTCATCTGCTGGGACAACGCCCACGAACCAGTCCTCACCTCTGACATCCCTGCGAGCGAGCTGCTACAGTTTGCTGATACCCCAATGGAAGTAACACCGTTCCCCGTCCATGGCCAGGCCATAGAGCGGTGCGTAAAAGAGGTCACTGCAGCAGCTAAGCAGGTGTTCGGCTACGAACGACGAGACGGGTTCATCCGAGCTCGGACAGCACACCGAGAATTGATGCCCAAGTTCACCAGCAAGAAGGATGTCATGCAGATGATGCACTAGAACTAGGTCTAGAGTGAATGCGGGAACGAGACTGGGTTGAAAGATGCCTATTGCCCACATGATACCTACCGTATCTTGATAATGCATAATAAGATGTTTGCAAATATTCGTCGTGTTTTTCCATGCAGCAGCCGATATGATGAAATGAGCGAACTTACATACACGTAACGCGCAAATGCATGAGAGGTGTCCAGACAGATACGCACTCTGCAGCCATCAAAAACATATATATATATGTATACATATATAGGTAACTATGTTAATTGTTTTTATTAGCACGTTGCCCTTTGTCGGGTGATTTTTACTGTTGTCTTTGGCACACGGGCATTTTTGGATTAAGGCCGGGCCCCTACTAGGGGTGACTCCTTTTGGCGATTTTCAAGATCCGCCGCTGTAAAAACCACTCGTCCTTTACCTAGTGGTCGTCATTAGTTTGTCCTTAGCTCCGAGATCATTGCTCGGATGTGGCTGGACTCTGGCACAGAAAATAACGAAACAATTGGTACATTTGAGTGTCATTTTTATCATAGGCAATACAACATATTCCATTTTTTTCAATAAATGCTGCTTCTACGATGCTTTTCAATCAAATCTAATGCAATTGTATACATTTTGAAACTGTAGAAACGCTTGTGTCTTTAGTGAACTTTATGTTGAAATTCGTGATTTTGGCCGAAAAATGACTTTAAAAAGTCGCCATATTGAACAGCTAGATATTTAAAATGTTTGATTTTTTTTGCACAGCGGTGTTCAGGACACTTCATTTCATCTTTTCCACCCCACCCGTCTCTGCATTTTTGGGTTTTGTCATTCTCGACGCACCCTACTGCACACACCGCCATCTCGACATCCAACAGCCGGCCATGTTCTGTGTGCCGAAGTGGACCCACACCCGGGCAGCGTAGGCCGTAGTCTGATGAGACCACGCCCGGGCAGCGTAGGCCGTAGTCTGATCAGACCACACCCGGGCAGCGTAGGCCGTAGTCTGATGAGACCACACCCGGGCAGCGTAGGCCATAGTCTGATGAGACCACGCTCGAGATGCAGGAATGCATGCTGAGAACGCTTGGATCAATCGGTTCGATCGATTCGATGGGCATTTCTGACATTCATTGGCTGAAGCATCGCGAATGAATCCAGCAGTAACTCGTCAACGCCTTTGCAAGACCTCAAGGAGAATACGCAGTTCTGTGGTATTTCCTGACCGTTTCCTATCACCTAAGTTGTTCCACTAAGTCCGCTAACGGCAGAAAAGTGCTATGTCGTTAATTTCATTCGTGGTCATCCTTGGCATTTCCTGGTGATGAGATAAATGATTCGTGAAAGTATGGAATATGTCACTTCCTGAACACCGAATAAACATCCATCCGAAAGAAGTATTAACATCGCGCTTCTTGATGTGTGATTATGAAATTCCATGCCCCTTTTTTAACATTAACTCGTGTGTAAGCATTATGCATATCCTCACCATTACGAATTATGATACACAAACATCTCGTTCACATTATTATACAATACCATTTGTTGGCAGTATGATATTATTATCGTTATTGTTCACATGGGCATCCTACATTATGCTTGTGACAAGACAAACGAAAACATGCACTTACGAGTATGGTCTTGATTCAAAATTGAGCTTGAAGGACGTGAGACGATATTTTAAACATTATGATTGCATGGAACATTTCGCCATCTTACTGTACCTGTTTCGACATCCCATACCTAGCAAAAAAACACATTATTTTTAACACTGGCTGGTGCTCACATCATTTGCTTGCGAACGTACACGATATTGAGACTTGCGGTATCGCAGCATGGGGGGGGGCGCACAATGTTAAGGAGCCGCTTCAGTCCTCGGAATAAATCGGCCGACGGGCGACCAAACTCGTCACCAACCCAAGAACCTGCTCGTGATCTTTCAATGCACTGGCACCACACTAAAAATGGCCATTCACACGTCGTCATGATGAAGTGGTAGATGCATTGAAAGCACACGTGCTATAGAAGGGATACGCAAGAACACAGGAATGGTGAAGTACCGCAGAGGATACTTGTGTGAGGTCATACTTATGTCATAAGAGGATACTTATGCCACTCTGGAGCGTCCTGGAGCGTCGTGGAGCGCGGCCGCCCCGCCATGGCGCAGCGCTCTGTAATCACGCGTGGGATCAGGATAGAAGGAATGACGCCAATATGAAGTTGGGTTACATACACACATGCACAGAAATAGCACGGAGCTAAATACATATGGACAGTGGGGGATCGTTCGTTCCATTTTTCAGTCATATTCCGTTTGGTAAGATCGTACGCGTCTTCAAGTATATACGCGTAACATTTACTTACGTAACGAATACTTTCTGGTATTCGAGGGTTCAGCCTTGCACCAGGGATATTGGAAAATCCCCAATACAATTATAATTTGAATTCTTCATACGTACGGCTGGGTATTTACGTCCACGAGTTAAAAACCATTAGCTCATGAGAAAAACAACCCGCATTTTCGAGGGAAACTTGGCTTGTCAGCTTCTTGAATTAAAAATATTCGCAAAATAACAGCAGCGTAAATGGTAAATATCTCCTCTTTAGAGTCGTCCATACCAAAGTAAGCACTTCAAAATCAAAGGTAGCACATTAATGATCACTTCGTGTGAGTGCTATTGGTGCTGAGGTGAGTGAGTGCTATTGGTGCTATTACCCGCACCAACAGGAAATTACGTAAATGGCATCGAATGTTTTGCTGGACATGAAAAGCTGAGTGTAGAATGACATGTGCAACGCTAACCATCAGCAAATCCCGCATAAATATCGCAGAAAAGTCATAGAAGCATCGCCTATATAAAGTTGGGTTTTCGATGAATTTTGTGTCGCAATTACAGTAAGTGCACGTGGCAGAACGAATATTAATATTACGGTCCCGCAGGGCAGTCCGAGTATTAATATTACAACCGCCCAGGAAGCAGGTGCACTGGCCGCGCCCGCAAGATATGATGCCAAACCTCACCCTGTAAGCATATCTTTCAATGTAAACCGGATGTTTCCTAGTATGGCCTTAGGGAACAACATTCTGTCGTGAGCAGAGCCTGTTTTTTTTAAACCCTGAACCCACCAACGATTGAGATCTCACGTGCGCCAGCGCTACATACTGTGATGTCACAGCCGACAGCGTCCACATGCCGTGGTGGTATGCCTGGCCACACTTGGCCACGCCCACATTACTCAGCGTGACGGCCGCCCGGCCACGCCTCTCTGCGTTGATGCCTATCGGCCAGGACGTGCCTGAGAGCGGAGGCGGGACGTGCCGACACGGCAGCCACTGGCAGCCCCGCTGCGCGAGGGGGAAGGTGTCGCGCGGAGACACCCCTGTCCCCGGGTGTCGGCTGGCCCGACATTGGCCTGACCGGCCCTCCTGGACCTCGTCACACCACACAACACCGCCTCACGCACGGAAGGGTCCCCGCTGAGCCAGACGGAAGGGTGGCGGCCACGACCAAGGGCAGCACGACTCCTCGCTCAGCACCCGCCCTCTCACACTTGAGGTCGGAGGGACGTGACTCGGCGGGAGCTGGGCTGAGTAGCCAGCAGATTCGGCGGCCTCAACTTGACCAGGGCACGGGCCTTCCAGAGCGTCTCAGCCAAGGCTAGGAGAAAAGCCGAGCTGCCGCTAACATCAGAACAGCCACGTCACTCAAGTCCCTCAAACCTCTTACCATGGGCTGTGGGTGGTGTGGGGGTGGGGGGTGGGGATGTTTAGAGGCATGCCGCACCATAGATGTTATCTGCACCGCCTGTAAAGCGAATGGGCTTTGCAAGGAAAGTCACAGCGAGTGTACATTATGCCAAAGGAGCTTTACGTTATAATGTATGTGACGTTAAGCTGCTGAAGACGGGGGTGGGGTTGGGGTTGGGTGGTGGGGGGCGTCGCCAGGCAGCTTGGACGGTTTCAATCAAACTGAATTTACTTTACTCCCCCGCAAGATGTACACGAGAAACACTGAATACAGCGCCTTCACTGAAGTTCCGCTCCACGCAAGTATTTTAAAGACGCTGCATGAGAATTAACGTGAAAAAGTTAAACCAATGACCTTAAATTACCCTAGGGACGTTAATGATCTATGCGGATATGTTAGTCCATTTGTGAACTATCCTAAATCCCCGAGCATAGCAAATTTGAGGCACTTCGCGATGACCTACGAAAATGTGCGATTTTCTAATGACCGGAGGAATTTCTTTGTATGATGACATCGCCCCGTGATCCGGTACGACTTGAGAGAAGTACTTACACCACAAGTTGCGGGAAGGATGTCTTACTGGCTACGCAAAAACTGAGTGTAATCAACTGGGCAGTCCGGAAGATATCCTTTGAAAACTGAAGGGAGCATCTCGACTGCCTGCTCTGGCGAGGGTATAAGAAGTACCGGTGACACTTTTTGACGTCATTCTTACGATCCAAATAAGTCTTTGACTAATAATTATCTCATGACAGCACATGAAACAAATCATGTAATACAAAAATTATTGGGACACAAGTCAGTGGTTCACAAAGTATCATGCCAGATGCCGGCTTCGGGCACTGTTGCTGGGCGGACGCGTAGGGAGCCGACGGGTTTCGCAGAGGCATGCATGTTAACCGGTCGCAAACAGGTGCTGTTATCCGAATCGCAGGCAACGCGGCTAATGGTAAGCCCTGATCCCGAGGCACGGATTTCCAGCGGCACCGTCTCGCGCCACCAGCTTGCACAACAGCGAAGGGCAAATCAGCTGAACAGCCATGGGCTGACCGACAGCGGACTTCAGTAGACTTCAGCGGCACCGTCACGAGCTTACATAACAAGGCAGGACGAATCAGCTGAACAACCACGGGCTGACCGACAGCGGCTTCAGTAGACTTCAGCACAACACGACAGCATCGCAACGCCATCCTGTCTGGCCTAGGGTAGGCGTGCGATCTGGCCAACCAACGTAATTATGATGACACCACAGCGGCTCGGAATATCTCACACTAGCCACATCATTACGGTGTGCACGTGCCGATCTGACGAAGCGGAACTGACCGCTGCCTGTCTGCGCCGACTGTGTCAGCTCATCCGCCCGGTGGAAGACCGTGTGACGTGGTCCGGTCAGAACCTCGGACCGTACCGGGCAGCGGCGCTGACACTCTCAGCTGCATCTACCATTCGTCGACTGAGGTCAGATTGATTGATTACTTGGGCTTAAGCGTGCGCCGACTACGAGGTCATTTGGCGCCCTGTCGACTGAGGTCAGACGGCGACCTGTCGACTGAGGTCAGACGGCGCGATCGCTGCCCGCTGCCGACCACTTCACCCCAGCACACACGAGTCGAGCGGCACTCCCACCCAGCCGCGTACAGAGGCAGCGCGAGAGCAGCACGGCACGGCACAACGCACCGCAACATCCGACCGCTGGCTTGTGCTCAGCCGGGCGGTTACGTGATTCATTTGTGGACAGAACAAATAAATGGTGTTGCTGATCACTGCATTTGGCGACTCTTTTATACTGACAAGGGAAGCATTCTGTCCTACACGTCCGTTGACACGCGTGGTGCTAATGACATCCGACAATCTGGTCATGTGCGGACAAATGATGGCAGTGATTGGAGCGCCATCCGCCGCCGCTGACAGAATCTTGATGACTCGGGATATCGGCCCGGCAGTCAGCCGACAGCTGTGTCAGCCACTGATGCGTGAGGCCGCTGATGTCTAAAGCGTCAGTGCTCGTTGGCACCTCGGAAATATTCGGCACTACGTTGCAGAATATGATTACCGGCTCGGCACTGACATCAGCTGTCGAAATGCTATAGACACACGGGATTTACTTTGACGTATTGCCGGCAACTGCAGACATTTCCCCTTTGTCACCTCCTCTCATGTTGTGGTGCCAAGTAAATGCTATGGTGACCCTTCGCTGCCCACTATCAATTGTCAATTGTCAATTGTCAATCAATTGTCACCTACATTTGACGAACGAGGGAATGACCCTCCCCCCAAAAAACACCAAAAAAACGACGGTTGTGCCAGCGCCTGATGTTCTTGGGTGCTGGCGAGGACATCATCTGACGTCGCTAACTACCCATACTGTATGTGTAGACGAACGTGGGACTTAATAACCTGGGGTAGTTTTGTTTCATGGTCAACCGCCTGTGAGGCTATGCAGCGCCCAACAAGTGGCGCCATTGCTATATTGAGACACCTATGCATGACGCGCTTCTTTAGCCGAATCGCCCCGCCGCGTGCATGTTCCCATAACCTCCAGTGTGATGCATATTGATTGATTAGTGGGACTTTGAGCCCACCGATGACACACAGTTATATCAGTCACAGCTTCAATATATCCTTACGGATAGATTTAACTGAACACCGGCAACCCATCGCAAATCATGGTAGGTAGGTAGGTGCTTGGATTCCTTTACGACGCATCCGCCCACCGGGTCACACAGCGTCGCCAATCTCTCACGCCGGCTGCTCGAGGGCGGACTCGGTAATCCCGCCCGATATGGATTTCGAACCCATGACCTTACGACCAAAAGTCCAACTCCCTACCGACTGAGCTACTGCGGCCCCTATCTTAAATCATGTGCCACATTTAAGAAAAGATAACATTCTTCTTCGCTTCAACGCTTGATATACTGCTAAGATATATACCGGCAAAGACAAACTTTAAGGGTCCAGAATGAAGAGTCTGAAGATGTGACCCTGGAACAGGCTGGAGGCCACACACCTGAGTGACACCCACTGACCCGAGAGAGCATCAGCAGTCACCGTACAGAGAGCGAAAGAAAATACTTCCTTATAGATGGGGCAACCAGAGTCACCGAGACAGCCTTGTCAGGTAGCTTCCGGAAACCCCAGATACATCTACTTGCCGACAAAGTAATCTTCAACGAGGTCGAGGTCAACGAGGTCGAAACTGGCGACGACCTCCTAATGACGGGGAAGTCTCCAGAATGGCACAAGTCGAGGTACAATGACGACCGAAGCGATTCACATCCGATGCACTTAGGCCCTTTTACCTAGGTCAGTACTACTTTGCCAGTGAATGTTCAACGCCTCGCGAGACCAGTAAATAGGTAGGTGGCCTATGTCCCAGGTGGTAGGGAAATAGATAGGTACACTCGAGCTTCTTTGTCGTCGACTTCTGGGTGGTCTGTGTAAGTTCCTAGCAAGGGTGTAGGTTCCTCACTTCCGCGAGGAATTTCACTTCGGTCTCAGTTTCTCAGCGACGCCTCCCAGATACTCAAATGCCTCAATAGCACACCAGCACCGCACCAACACACTGACGTTTGGCTGATTCGCCAGTCAGTGATCCGGTCGTGAGCTCTCGTCCAGGAGCCGGTCCCTCCACTAGACTACACCACCGCCCTGGGAGCCATCGAGCCCGGCTGGCGGCTCCAGCACATGCTGACTGGGTCAGTGCCAAGGCGACCGCGACTGAGGAACCGAGTCGGGGTCGCAGGGTCAAGTCGGGGTCGCGGGGTCGGGACACGGCCGCACACCAGCGCACTAACCGGGTCAAGTTCATACGCGCACGGCTTATTCGGGAATCCAGGCCAGAGACATCAGGCCTGATGTAGTCCAGGCCTGGGGTGGCTGCTCTGACCCGGAAACATCAGGGCCGGGTCAGGGTGCCGATCCGTGGAGGGCGTGGCCACTTTCGGTGACGCTGATCGCACACGTCACACTCACACTTCTGGTGCAGCGTCATCAGTAGCTGATGTGGCACCGCTTCACACGTCACACCCACACCTCTGGTGCAGCGTCATCAGTGGCTGACGTGGCACCGCTTCACACGTCACACCCACACCTCTGATGCAGCGTCATCAGTGGCTGACGTGGCACCGCTTCACGCGTCACACCCACACCTCTGATGCAGCGTCATCAGTGGCTGACGTGGCACCGCTTCACACGTCACACCCACACCTCTGATGCAGCGTCATCAGTGGCTGACGTGGCACCGCTTCACGCGTCACACCCACACCTCTGATGCAGCGTCATCAGTGGCTGACGTGGCACCGCTTCACACGTCACACCCACACCTCTGATGCAGCGTCATCAGTGGCTGACGTGGCACCGCTTCACGCGTCACACCCACACCTCTGATGCAGCGTCATCAGTGGCTGATGTGGCACCGCTTCACACGTCACACCCACACCTCTGATGCAGCGTCATCAGTGGCTGACGTGGCACCGCTTCACACGTCACACCCACACCTCTGATGCAGCGTCATCAGTGGCTGATGTGGCACCGCTTCACACGTCACACCCACACCTCTGATGCAGCGTCATCAGTGGCTGACGTGGCACCGCTTCACACGTCACACCCACACCTCTGATGCAGCGTCATCAGTGGCTGATGTGGCACCGCTTCACGCGTCACACTCACACCTCTGGTGCAGCGTCATCAGAGGCCCATGTGGCACCGCTTCACGCGTCACACTCACACCTCTGGTGCAGCGTCATCAGTGGCTGATGTGGCACCGCTTCACCCGTCACACCCACACCTCTGGTGCAGCGTCATCAGTGGCTGATGTGGCACCGCTTCACACGTCACACCCACACCTCTGGTGCAGCGTCATCAGAGGCCCATGTGGCACCGCTTCACGCGTCACACTCACACCTCTGGTGCAGCGTCATCAGTGGCTGATGTGGCACCGCTTCACGCGTCACACCCACACCTCTGGTGCAGCGTCATCAGAGGCCCATGTAGCACCGCTTCACGCGTCACACTCACACCTCTGGTGCAGCGTCATCAGTGGCTGATGTGGCACTGCTTCACGGTCGCTGATTAGGATTACGGAATAATGGGAAGGGTGAGGTCAGGCCAACCGATAAAGTCCATCAGCTAACGGAGAGGATCGAGTCGGGTCATCCTTTCCAGGCCACTGGCTGTGGCGAAGATCAGCCCATGTCAGCTCAAATGCTCCAAGTCGATGACTGATGGTGAGGTCAGGTTAGGTCAGCTGCCACACGTCGCAGACCGACCACCATAACGGTCAGGTCTTCATCACGCCACTGACGGTGAGGTCAGGTCAGGTCAGCTGCCACACGTCGCAGACCGACCACCATAACGGTCAGGTCTTCATCACGCCACTGACGGTGAGGTCAGGTCAGGTCAGCTGCCACACGTCGCAGACGGACCACCATAACGGTCAGGTCTTCATCACGCCACTGACGGTGAGGTCAGGTCAGGTCAGGTCAGCTGCCACACGTCGCAGACGGACCACCATAACAGTCAGGTCTTCATCACGCCACTGACGGCGAGGTCAGGTCAGGTCAGGTCAGCTGCCACACGTCGCAGACGGACCACCATAACGGTCAGGTCTTCATCACGCCACTGACGGTGAGGTCAGGTCAGGTCAGGTCAGCTGCCACACGTCGCAGACGGACCACCATAACAGTCAGGTCTTCATCACGCCACTGACGGTGAGGTCAGGTCAGGTCAGGTCAGCTGCCACACGTCGCAGACGGACCACCATAACGGTCAGGTCTTCATCACGCCACTGACGGTGAGGTCAGGTCAGGTCAGGTCAGCTGCCACACGTCGCAGACGGACCACCATAACGGTCAAATCTTCATCACGTCACGCTGTTTACAACAGTCACGTCTTACGAAGTCGTGCCGCTACGCCTCTCCCTGTCCCCGATGGTCGACGAGACGCTGATCGGTGAACTATCACCGGTGCCGGTGACCAGTGATCTACTGACCGGTCACCAGCAGCGCCGGTGATCAGTGCACTACTGACCGGTCACCAGCAGCGCCCGTGGCCAGTGAGTTACTGACCGGTCACCAGCAGCGGCGGTGGCCAGTGAACTGGCAACCGGCTGCGGCCACCTCACCCACCGGCACACGAGCACCAGCCACATCGGACGGCGACACCTCCGGTGGCCCGGCCACCATTCACCCGGCTGGTGACCGGCTGCGGCCACCTGCCCCACAGCCAGCCAGCCAGCCAGGGTAACTACCGACCACGTATACACTGCATTCCAATGATCCCGTCTGCCTTGGTCCAAAAACATTGTGGTAATTCACGGTGAGGCACGAGCGCAATGCGGCCGCGCATGCACGAGCAGACGGCGCCGAGTGCAGAGGCCGCCGAGGACTGGCACTGCCCGTGGCTATGGCTTTAGGATTATACTATGCTCTTCATCACTCTGGAGGAATATGACAAAGATAACGAGGAATATGACCTCATACCTCATATCTGACACCGAAACAATTTCATTAACGTGTACAGGAACAATCAACATGTGGAATGGAGGAGGGCGGGGTGATTTCCCGTACTCTTTTTTTCAACGATTGGGAGCGAAATCACTGTTGTCCATCACCGATGACTGAACTTTAACATCAACTATAAATGTGCACAGGAACTATAAACGTGCGGAATGAAGAGGGAAGCGGAATTAATTTCCATCATGTTTTTTTCCCAGAATTGGGAGTGAAACTATTGGTGCCTATCACCGATGACTCCACACGAATTTAATTGCACTTCAGACTGAAACCAATTTATTTTAGACCACCGGGACCCATTTACATCGACAGTGTTTCGTCATTAGCCCATTTACATCGACAGTGTTTCTGTTTGTTTTTTAAACTCCTGGACACTTCGAACGATTACTCTGAAACTTAGCTACTTTTAATAGCTATCTTTTCTACATAGGGTGTCACCTTTCCAACTTTGTACCTTGCTCAGGGACGGCTCCAGGGGCGGGCTTTCGGAGGAATGCCCGGAAAATGTTCTCAGCCTTTGTCACTCCGTAGCATGCATGGTTGCTATGGTGTATGCCTTACTTCACCAGCACTTGACCGTTCTGCAACACACGTAGCACCGAATGTTGAAACACTATTGCAGCTAGAGGACTCGAGAGCTTGTAGTAACTATGCTCAAGTACCTTCAGAGTAGGAAATAAATGTGGTAAATGTGTAATTCATCGTCTCATAGAATCCCTTCAGAATCGCTTCTCCTCTAAGGAATATATACCAAACTATGTAGAGAACGATATATATATATATATATATATATATATATATATATATATATATATATATATATATATTTATATATATATACACTCACCTTCGACCAATGTGTGATTTAACACATCACATGTGAGGTTTTCCAGGGCTGAATACTGGATACTTTGTTGCTTATGCTGTATACGAACGGTTTACCTCTCTGTAAGGAATCGAACATTCTTGTATTTACTGATGGTATCACTTTTATGTACTCTGCAGACAAATTAATTGCACTTAATGACAAAACCACACACTGATTTCATGCAAATCGGCAATCATGCAACACATTATTCATACATAAAACTTCCATCAAATGCTTCCCACAGATAATGAGCTTACTATACGTGTTGGTAGGCACTTGAAACGAAACAGCACATCTCTCTCGGAGTTATGACTATGTTGGATACCTAGAGTTAAGGCTGATGTCCGATTTCTCGGAGTTTTGGGTCATGTTGGATATCTCTGAGTTATAGGTAATGTCGGACACCTCGAAGTTACGTTCCATGAAACCTTAAATTTAAATTTTACACAAATAGAATATCAGAAAGATGCACCAGATACTTAGTTATGCTACACCGATCTGAATATATACCAAATAAAAATATGAATACATCAATACAACTCTCGTTTGTTACCTTAACTAACATTCTACCACGCTATATGGGAATGAAATTATGAATCTACTCTTACACCTCGTTACTATTCAAAAAACTTCCAGACGTTTATTAGCAGGAGTAATCCCATTGACTCATACATCATCCCTCTTTAAGGACCTGATATTTATAAAGTTCCCTGATCTAATAAAATATCAACTGCTGCCAATTTTGCACGACTTCATCTTGAAACGATCACTTCCTCCACTGATGAATATATATGCATTATATGAAACCAATCGTTACATTACAAATACATAGCATTTTCAACAAATTCGTAGGTCAACCTCAGGAACTTAGCAGCGCATGGCGTGGCCTCAGGAGTCACATGACTGTGTCGTGAGTGTGCTTCTACAGCCCAGGGATGGAAGCGTTGCTGCTGCTTTCGTCTAGATGCAAAATGTGTGACTCAATACAAGTTTTCTGACACTTATTTGATACTGATGGCCACTGGATCACCATTACTCACGCGTACCTCTCACACCTGCCTCATCATTCTCCCCAGTCCTTCGCCAGTAGGCTAACGAAGAGGCCCATCAATTGCTCAGCACCGATGGCCTTACTCAGGGTGAACACCAGGCACCTGCCGCTTGGCCCATCTCAACCAATATTTCAGCTGATAATATTGCGAAGCCCGCAAGCTTCACGTGCGTTCACACAAGCCTGGCTTGATTACCCAATACCTTTTGCAAGTTGCACGGCCGTGACCGCCGTCATGGCGCGTGTTGCGAGTGTGTGACAAGCATGACGGATGGGTCAAACGACAGTGTGACGGATGGGCCAAACGACAGTGTGACGGGTGGGTGACTGTGGCACGGGAATACGACGAAAATATTACGGATGCGTGGCAACGAGGTTACGGATGTGTGAGATGACAGTAAGACGGTTGTATGTGATGGTGTAACGGATGTGTGAAACGACAGTGTGGCGGGTTGCGAGACGACAATGTGACGGGTTTGTGATACGTCAGTGTTACGGGTGTGTGCCACGAGAGTGTGACAGATGTGCGCCACAGTGTGACGGGTGTACGAAATGACAGCATGACAGGTGTGGGAGACGACAATGTGACAGGTGTGAGAGACAACAGTGTTGCGAGTGTGTGAAATGGCAGCGTGAGAGATACCAACTGACAGTGTGACGGATATGTGAGATGACAGTGCAACGGATGTGTGAGATGACTGTGACGGATGTGTGAGATGACAGTGTGACGGATGGGTGACAGTGTGCCTAACGACTCGGTAACGTGTGTGTGGCGGGTGAGTGAGATGACAGTGTGGCGGATGGGTGACAGTGTGCCTAACGACTCGGTAACGTGTGTGTGGCGGGTGAGTGAGATGACAGTGCGGCGGATGGGTGACAGTGTGCCTAACGACTCCGCAACGTGTGTGTGGCGGGTGAGTGAGATGACAGTGCGGCGGATGGGTGACAGTGTGCCTAACGACTCGGTAACGTGTGTGTGACGGGTGAGTGAGATGACAGTGTGGCGGATGGGTGACAGTGTGCCTAACGACTCCGCAACGTGTGTGTGACGGGTGAGTGAAATGACAGTGTGGCGGATGGGTGACAGTGTGCCTAACGACTCGGTAACGTGTGTGTGTGACGGGTGAGTGAGATGACAGTGTGGCGGATGGGTGACAGTGTGCCTAACGACTCGGTAACGGGTGTGTGACGGGTGAGTGAGATGACAGTGTGGCGGATGGGTGACAGTGTGCCTAACGACTCGGTAACGGGTGTGTGACGGGTGAGTGAGATGACAGTGCGGCGGATGGGTGACAGTGTGCCTAACGACTCGGTAACGTGTGTGTGACGGGTGAGTGAGATGACAGTGTGGCGGATGGGTGACAGTGTGCCTAACGACTCCACAACGTGTGTGTGACGGGTGAGTGAAATGACAGTGTGGCGGATGGGTGACAGTGTGCCTAACGACTCGGTAACGTGTGTGTGACGGGTGAGTGAGATGACAGTGTGGCGGATGGGTGACAGTGTGCCTAACGACTCGGTAACGGGTGTGTGACGGGTGAGTGAGATGACAGTGTGGCGGATGGGTGACAGTGTGCCTAACGACTCGGTAACGTGTGTGTGGCGGGTGAGTGAGATGACAGTGCGGCGGATGGGTGACAGTGTGCCTAACGACTCGGTAACGTGTGTGTGTGTGACGGGTGAGTGAGATGACAGTGTGGCGGATGGGTGACAGTGTGCCTAACGACTCGGTAACGGGTGTGTGACGGGTGAGTGAGATGACAGTGTGGCGGATGGGTGACAGTGTGCCTAACGACTCGGTAACGGGTGTGTGACGGGTGAGTGAGATGACAGTGTGGCGGATGGGTGACAGTGTGCCTAACGACTCCGCAACGTGTGTGTGGCGGGTGAGTGAGATGACAGTGTGGCGGATGGGTGACAGTGTGCCTAACGACTCGGTAACGTGTGTGTGACGGGTGAGTGAGATGACAGTGTGGCGGATGGGTGACAGTGTGCCTAACGACTCCGCAACGTGTGTGTGACGGGTGAGTGAAATGACAGTGTGGCGGATGGGTGACAGTGTGCCTAACGACTCGGTAACGTGTGTGTGACGGGTGAGTGAAATGACAGTGTGGCGGATGGGTGACAGTGTGCCTAACGACTCGGTAACGTGTGTGTGACGGGTGAGTGAGATGACAGTGTGGCGGATGGGTGACAGTGTGCCTAACGACTCGGTAACGTGTGTGTGACGGGTGAGTGAGATGACAGTGTGGCGGATGGGTGACAGTGTGCCTAACGACTCCGCAACGTGTGTGTGACGGGTGAGTGAAATGACAGTGTGGCGGATGGGTGACAGTGTGCCTAACGACTCGGTAACGTGTGTGTGACGGGTGAGTGAGATGACAGTGTGGCGGATGGGTGACAGTGTGCCTAACGACTCGGTAACGTGTGTGTGACGGGTGAGTGAGATGACAGTGTGGCGGATGGGTGACAGTGTGCCTAACGACTCGGTAACGTGTGTGTGACGGGTGAGTGAGATGACAGTGCGGCGGATGGGTGACAGTGTGCCTAACGACTCGGTAACGTGTGTGTGACGGGTGAGTGAGATGACAGTGCGGCGGATGGGTGACAGTGTGCCTAACGACTCGGTAACGTGTGTGTGACGGGTGAGTGAGATGACAGTGCGGCGGATGGGTGACAGTGTGCCTAACGACTCGGTAACGTGTGTGTGTGACGGGTGAGTGAGATGACAGTGTGGCGGATGGGTGACAGTGTGCCTAACGACTCGGTAACGTGTGTGTGACGGGTGAGTGAGATGACAGTGTGGCGGATGGGTGACAGGGTGCCTAACGACTCGGTAACGTGTGTGTGGCGGGTGAGTGAGATGACAGTGTGGCGGATGGGTGACAGTGTGCCTAACGACTCCGTAACGTGTGTGTGACGGGTGAGTGAGATGACAGTGTGGCGGATGGGTGACAGTGTGCCTAACGACTCGGTAACGTGTGTGTGGCGGGTGAGTGAGATGACAGTGTGGCGGATGGGTGACAGTGTGCCTAACGACTCCGCAACGTGTGTGTGACGGGTGGTGAGATGACAGTGTGGCGGATGGGTGACAGTGTGCCTAACGACTCGGTAACGTGTGTGTGACGGGTGGTGAGATGACAGTGTGGCGGATGGGTGACAGTGTGCCTAACGACTCGGTAACGTGTGTGTGGCGGGTGAGTGAGATGACAGTGTGCCTAACGACTCGGTAACGTGTGTGTGACGGGTGGTGAGATGACAGTGTGGCGGATGGGTGACAGTGTGCCTAACGACTCGGTAACGTGTGTGTGACGGGTGAGTGAGATGACAGTGTGGCGGATGGGTGACAGTGTGCCTAACGACTCGGTAACGTGTGTGTGACGGGTGAGTGAGATGACAGTGTGGCGGATGGGTGACAGTGTGTCTAACGACTCCGCAACGTGTGTGTGACGGGTGAGTGAAATGACAGTGTGGCGGATGGGTGACAGTGTGCCTAACGACTCGGTAACGGGTGTGTGACGGGTGAGTGAGATGACAGTGTGGCGGATGGGTGACAGTGTGCCTAACGACTCGGTAACGGGTGTGTGGCGGGTGAGTGAGATGACAGTGTGGCGGATGGGTGACAGTGTGCCTAACGACTCCGTAACGTGTGTGTGACGGGTGAGTGAGATGACAGTGTGGCGGATGGGCGACAGTGTGCCTAACGACTCGGTAACGTGCGTGTGTGACGGGTGAGTGAGATGACAGTGTGGCGGATGGGTGACAGTGTGCCTAACGACTCGGTAACGTGTGTGTGACGGGTTAGTGAGATGACAGTGTGGCGGATGGGTGACAGGGTGCCTAACGACTCGGTAACGTGTGTGTGTGACGGGTGAGTGAGATGACAGTGTGGCGGATGGGTGACAGTGTGCCTAACGACTCGGTAACGTGTGTGTGACGGGTTAGTGAGATGACAGTGTGGCGGATGGGTGACAGGGTGCCTAACGACTCGGTAACGTGTGTGTGTGACGGGTGAGTGAGATGACAGTGTGGCGGATGGGTGACAGTGTGCCTAACGACTCGGTAACGTGTGTGTGACGGGTGAGTGAGATGACAGTGTGGCGGATGGGTGACAGTGTGCCTAACGACTCGGTAACGGGTGTGTGACGGGTGTGTAGCGGGCATTTGACGAGCATGTGATGTCTGCATGACACGTGACTAGCGCCAAGGGAAGAGGGCCCGTACCGCGCCAGATTGCCAAAATGCGCCAATTCATTATTTCCACTACTAACATCTCTACTCATTTCATTTTTATATTTACAACAGGTATCATTAACTCAGTATTTTCGGTGCAACCTGAGACCATGCAAACACCATGAGAGGTAAGAGGAGAGTGTTGTGTTGATCTTGTGGTTCCTTAAGTGTGACATGCATGTTTGAGCCGCTATATTCTGTGTAGAGTCTATATTAGTTATTTGTAATTTGCTTAGCCGCATCTCTCATTTCTTTTCAATCTTTTGAAATCGGGGCATAAACAGTAAGTTGGCCATGTGGCATTCTTGTCTTTGAAAAAGAGCTTTCATCTTCAAGTATGCGCCCATATCAAATGCACTCAAGGTGCATTTAGGTTACAGTGAGACCATCTAGGTAACATCGGTGACTATGAGGTGTATCATGCTGCTATTAATGAACTGAACATTTAGGCATATAACATTATAGCATCCCTCATAATTATGGTTGACAAGGATTCATGATAAATCGATGATGTTTCCAGTCCAAAGCCTGCAACCTTACAATAATCATGCCGAGTGCACACTATGCACTTGTCCATGGCGTAAATACTCTTCAGAAAGTGGGATGGTAGTATCAATGAACGACTTCGCAGTCATTCATTGATGTTCTTGGGTTGCATGAAGCCGTTAGCCTTGTGGGTGCACAAATTCGGCTTGTTTGTGGAAACACTCGCAAGGAGATGTAAAGTCACGCTACTGACCACCCCTCCGCCCTCTTATAGAACATCACTATGTTTCGCTCTAATTCTCACATAATGATGTGAATTTCATGTTCAACCAGTGACGAGATTATAGGCCCTGAGACTGCAGTTACCGGGAATGTAAAGTGAAGCTATGCGGCGGGTATGTGAGGATGTGAGGTCACATGACGCGTCTGTAAGGCTATGTGCGGACACGTGAGTCTTTGGACGGGTATGTGAGGCCATGTGACGGGCATGCAACAGGTGTGTGACGTTGTGTGGCAGTTATGTGAAGCCATGCGACGGGCATGTGCGGGCGTGTGGACGACCGACCTGGGTGGACTGCAGCGCCAGGTAGACGGACAGGCAGAGCAGGGCGGCGCCGGCCGAGCCGAGCGCACAGCGTCCTGCTGGTGACCTCATGACGGCCTGTCGGACGGGAGGGCACCGTCACACCGTGCTGACTGCGGCGGACCAGGTGGCCGACTGCAGCCGGTGACCGCCGCCGCCGCACCACCTCACCCACCGGCCGCCAGGAGAACCGGCTATGGAGTCCCGGGACCGCAGGTCCCCACGCCGCCGCACCACCTCACCCACCGGCCACCAGGACAGCCCGGTCCGGATTCCCGGGACCGCAGGTCCCCACACCGCCGCACCACCTCACCCACCGGCCACATCGCCGCACCACCTCACCCACCGGCCACACCGCCGCACCACCTCACCCATCGGCCACCACCAGGACAGCTCGGTCCGGAGTCCCGGGACCGCAGATCCCCACACCGCCGCACCACCTCACCCACCGACCGCCAAGACAGCCCGGTCCGGAGACCCGAGACCGCAGATCCCCACACCGCCGCACCACCTCACCCACCGACCGCCAGGACAGCTCGGTCCGGAGTCCCGAGACCGCAGGTCCCCACACCGCCGCACCACCTCACCGCCGCACCACCTCACCCACCGGCCACCAGGACAGCTCGGTCCGGAGTCCCGAAACCGCAGGTCCCCACACCGCCGCACCACCTCACCCACCGACCACCAGGACAGCTCGGTCCGGAGTCCCGAGACCGCAGGTCCCCACACCGCCGCACCACCTCACCCACCGACCACACCGCCGCACCACCTCACCCACCGGCCACCACCAGGACAGCTCGGTCCGGAGTCCCGGGACCGCAAGTCCCCACACCGCCGCACCAGCTCACCCACCGACCACCAGGACAGCTCGGTCCGGAGTCCCGAGACCACAGATCCCGATACTGGATAATAGGTTATTCTTCTCCTGCCTTTTTACGCCAACAATGGCAGGTTTCGAGAATAATGCGATTTGCTTCATCAGCTGGGTGCTGTCGCATCGATCAAAATTTAATTGCATCGCATTAACAAAGTTCAAAAATGCACCATAAAACACGATCATAATTCAAATCCAACCATTACATCAAAAGTTTCACGACGGGGTTTAAAAACAAATGCTTCCCAATATTTTGTTTTTCATAAACTACTTACGTTAGTCATTTACTGTCCCGCCAGCTACTGCTAATATCGTACACTTGGGCCATATGAATTCCGGTTTGATGTTCATTAATTTATGTGGAGTTGTCTTGGCGTTGTCTTGGCGGTGTTGTCTGGTCCTTTTTCTCCTTTCGGTGTCATCGACAATAATTTTGACGTTTCCTCAAGAGACAATGCACCCTGTTTTAGCGGAGTGGTTGCATCCATATTCTGATCGTTCCCTGATGCACTCCACCTCCCTTGCTCTTAAGCTCCTGCACGCTTGCCTCACATAGACTTGTTGACACTAACAAGCGTCACGACAAATGACGCGTGGGGTTTGTATGTTGTCACAGCTTGTCCTTGGGCCGCACAAACCACGCTGCCGAGGAGCTTCCCTGATGTTGTACCTATCCGTGCGTGTGGCTGGAGTATGCTAGTCATCTTTTCCGCCACTCCCTTTATGCATGGTATTGGCATGACCACCAGGTGTTTGTGGGGTTTCTTGACTCCTGTTTGAACTGTCACATTCTGTGACGTGCTTCCTCTGGGACGGTTTTGGGCAATTGTTTAGCTCCAAGGTTACCTCAGGTCGTCTGTCCTCCTCCTCCTGAACACCAAAACAGATAAAATGACTCCTGATTACTAATGTCCGTACTTCTGACTCTGTTTGTACTGTGTACTGTGTTTTGTACTGTGGTGTGAACTGAAATATAAATAGTTGACAAGGTGTTGTTGACTGAGTTTGAGGTGGTATCCCGTGGTAGTGGTACGGGAATCGAACCCACAACCTTTCGATTGTGAGACGAGCATCTTACCCCTAGACCACTCGTCCCCTAATGGTGTAGATACTTATGACTGTACCTTTGTCATTTGTTTTGAAATGCATAATTTAAGAAGAGCTATATTTGGGATAGAGAGAATAATAACTATGCTATAAACTGGTATTGTATGCCACATCACGTTACAGGTAATCCCTTTACCTGAAATTGCATTGCGAAGTGTTCGTGTATCATCATTCCTTTTCGAGAGCATGCACATGCTACTTATAAACGAGATACTGTTAGAAAGGAGACACGAAGACTTCATAAGCATGCATCAAGGAGCAGGATGTCAATACTTCTTGGAGAAGGATGTCGGTTGAGCGTTCAGAAAGTGGTATATTCCACCCTATTACACGAATAATTTATCACTGTCACACATGTTTGCAAATCTTCATCACATCTTCGTCGGTTGGATTCGAAGGGTGAATATTTATTTTGAAGATACATATATGTACAAGTTACATGCAGATGTTCAAAAATGTGTGGGTGAATCGCAGCAGACATACATCCCACATATTTAGATGAAACAAACCTACTCAAACTGGGGCCTGGCGTCCAATTCTTAGAAATACGTTCGGTGAGGGGGCGGGGAATGTAACAGAGTTCATATAAAATTATACTTCTGGCTATCCAGTAACCGTAATTGAAATAATCCCGTAAACCTACAGATTGTAATAGTGTACCGTAAATGTCACATAGCAACCATCACTAAATGCAGGCCAACTTCCCCTGTCGATAATTCCAGAACAGGGATGTGACGTAAATGGGCGTCTGCCTCATCGACCAATAAGAAGCAGGGGGTCTGTGCCCGTGAGGGGCCCACGTCGGGCGGCCAGTCAGTCACGCTTCGGTTCTCAAGGCGGGCGGATCTGTGCTTGTACGGCCCGGCGCGCGCTAACTTCCAACTAAATTCGGCCTCTAAATTCGTAGAAAAGGCATTATCACGGCTTTCCTTTATAGAAGAAAGTTCTGTTCTCCGTCTGTCTGTCTCGTGTGATCGTACGAGTGCTGCAGTGAAAATACAGCCAGCTGTAAGGACGTTGGTGCTTTCACTACCAGGGTTATCCAAACGCGAAGTCCACTAGACTGTATCACTAGCCGATAAAGGAACTTTCCTACAAGTGGCGCCGCGAAACCCGGACTTTCTGCGAGACTTTCTGCGACTTTCTACAAGTACAACTAGAGCAACACCAACTGAACCTTCAATCACGCCGTTTCAGCACGGACGAGCAAGAAACGTCTTCCGCTTCATTTACGTAAGCCCGAGCAACTTCATCATCCTCTTAAAAATAATACTTTCGGATTTCGACCACGATTAGAACTGTTTTAAAATTGCATAATTGTGCTGTATACCTACCGTGTTCTGAATACTGTGTGAACCTCGAGCCGAATTTGAAACAGAAATCTCCACAAAAGCGAGCGAATAATTGTGAAAAATATAGCGTAACTTAACGTAATTAATTATGACTGAGATTTCTACTGATAAATTGGCGGAGTGTTTGAACAAAATTCGCTTAGAGATGCGAGCCCAAGGTATGACGCAGAACATCAAACCTTTTTCTGGAGGACATAATAGATTAATTGAATGGTTACGGAAACTTGAACGACTTAACTTCAGTACGGATGACGAACAGATGCAGATAATTTGCATCAAAACGCTCACAGGACCAGCAGCCGAATTTATGCAGCGCGTATTCACGGAACAACCACTTATGACGTGGGCTCAAATAAAACAAGTCATGCGAGAAAGATATTCGGACCTCTCGGACAATAAATGTGCACAGGAAGGGTTGCGAAAACTACGTCAGATTCGCAATGAACTGGTTCAGAACTACGGTAAGAAACTGATCGCTCTGGCACGCGAAGCTTACTCAGATGTCAAAAATCCCTCGACCAAGCAAATACTCATTGATATAGTTAAACAAAGGAGTCCAAAGTAGCTCATTAGCAAATAAGCTATACAGACAAAACTTCCGAACCCTGGAGGAAGCCATCCAGTTTGCAGTGAAGGAACAGAAGGTAGAAAGAGTCATTGAGGTTTACAGAGGCGTGCAAAGGCAGGAGCCGATGGAAGTCGACTCTAATCAGCCAGACACAGGAGAGGACAAGGTACAGAAATTGGAAAAACTCGTAATGGCAATAGGCCAATCAGTGGAAAATTAGCAACGTCAAAGCTAACAACCGAGAAGCCACCCAGGGAGAACCAACCTCAGTCTGGACCACGGGTATTTCACCCATCATACCCACGTTACCCCCGTCCGCCACGAAACTACCCCTCAGGACCGCATTATGGACCACCTCAGTCAGGACCGCACTATGGACCACCTCAGTCAGGACCGCACTATGGACCACCGCAGCCACAACCTCCTATGGGCCCCAGAGTATGGAGAGCACCACCCAACACCGCCCAGCACCCAGCTTACCGCTGGACACCAGATGGTAGACCCATCTGTATAAAGTGTACCAAAATTGGTCACATTGGAAGGCGATGCCGCTCTCAGCCTATTAATCAGTCGGAAAACTAATGAGCTCTGTCGCGACTGACCACCGTGATGGAGCTGAGCAGATTCAGACAGAGGAAATAACGAGAAAACAGAGGAAGAATATCAGGAAAAAGCCAAACCCCGAAAAACGTAAACAAAGGTTGGCACGAGTCCAACAAGTTCACATCAAGGCAAACACGCCCATGGCTTGGCTTCACATCGGCAACCAGAGAGCCTATACTCTCGTGGACACTGGAGCCGATATATCGTAGATTCGAAAAAATTCTTTGATAAAATCGCGGATAAAAATATTATAAATTTATCATAGGACCGACGAGATTGCATACCACTGATATCCGCCAGTGGCCACCGCCTGAAAAACATTGGAGTTGGAACCTTCATGGTGGAGATGAGCAAATTCCGAAAACCGTTCGAATTTCGAATTGTAGAGGACCTAAAACAGGAGTGCATGTTGGGAAATGATTTTTTGACGAAGTTTGGAACGAAGTTAGATTTTGAGACAAAAGCCCTCTGCATCGAAGGAAACATGATTCCTCTCAGACCACACAAACAGAACAGTGAACCGACTAGCTCACTCGTCCGAGTCAAGGAAATAATTCACATTCCCGCCAACACTGTCGTGGAATGCCAAGCCTTCATTAACCGTGTCCAACTAGTAGATCAAAATTGTCATGTACACTCGCTGGATAATATGCCGCTGATCTCTGAGGAATCCGGCTTGTTCATAGCAGAAGTTATAGCGAAACCTGACAAACACAAACGCGTACCATTGCGAATTGTCAATACTACAACTCGCGATTTCTCCTTGCACCCAGAGCAGGTGATTGCATTCGCTGAGACTATAGACGATTCTGACTTGGAAAACCTAATTGATATGACACAGGACATTGAACTGACACCGCCAACCGCTCCCTCTGACCCGCTGGATCAAGCCAAGCTGGCTCACCTGACTGGTGCAGACAAAGACAGACTAGAACAGCTGTTACGTGCTAACACTGACTTATTTGCCGAGACTGACGCAGATCTTGGAACGACTGATGTCATCAAAATGAACATTGACACTGGAGACAACCCGCCGATCCGACAGACAAGCTCCTTACAAAACCCCATTATCTCAGCGAAAATACGTAGAGGAACAAATTAAAGTGATGCTAAACGCAGGTATCATTGAGGACTCAGACAGTCCTTGGGCCGCCCCGATCGTGATTGTTCGCAAAAAAGATGGAAGTAACCGGTTCGCGATTGACTTCAGAAAACTAAACAAGGTGACCAAGAAAAATAGCTACCCACTCCCGCTAATTGAGGACATTCTTGCCTCTCTGGGAGGTACGAACTTCTTTTCGTCCTTAGACCTGAAAGCTGGTTATTGGCAAATCCCGATGTCCGAGGAGAGTATTAAAAAACAGCATTCACATGTTTTCTTGGCCTGTGGAACTTTCGCAAAATGCCCTTCGGAATTTGCAATGCACCATCAAAGTTTGCAGAACTGATGAACAAAGTACTGTCTGGCATTCAAAATCAGTTTGCAACAGCCTACATCGACGACATAATAGTATACTCCAAAACGTTTGACGAACATTTGGCCCATCTTGAAGAAGTTTTCCGCCGACTGCGAAAAGTGAAATTGAAACTAAAACTGTCGAAATGTGACTTCTTGAAAGAAAGAGCACAGTACTTGGGACACCTAGTGTCAGCCTCTGGCATCAAGCCAAACCCAGAGAAAGTGGAAGCGATTCAACATATGGCCGCCCCGACCAATATCAAGGGAGTCCGCTCATTCATCGGTATGTGTTCATACTACCGTCGCTTCATACCCAACTTCAGCAAAATCTCAACGCCACTTATAAACCTCACTAAGAAACACGCACGATTTGAATGGACAGACGAGTGTGAGCATGCTTTCGAAACCTTGAAACGAAAATTAGCTTCCGCACCCGTGCTGGCTTATCCCGACATCACGAAAGAGTACAAATTATACACGGATGCCTCCCAGGAAGCAGTTGGAGCCGTGTTAGTGCAGGAACACGGAGAAGGTGAAAGAGTGGTACAGTACCTGTCGAAACAATTGAACGAAACCTAACGTAAATGGCCCGTGGTACAGAAGGAGGCCTATGCGTGCGTGTGGAGTGTGCAAAAATTACGCCAATATTTGCTTGGATCGAAATTCACCATTCTGACCGATCACCGTCCACTTACCCTTTTGAACCTGTCAGAAATGAAAAATTCAATGTTGCAGAGATGGGCTATCATGCTTTCAGAGCACGACTGCGAAATCATTTATATTAAAGGAAGCAAAAATATCGTGGCAGACCACCTCAGTAGAATGCACGAAACTGACCAAGACGTGAACGTCATAGATTCAGACCATGTTCCAATGGGTGATCTCCGTCGCACCGAATTCGGCAAACCAGAGGAAGACATGAGCAGAGAGGAAAAATTTAAGGAAGTACTAGTGAAATGGGAGAATATAGCGGAACTGGAGAGTGCCGATGAGGAAATAGCAAATATTCGGACAATCATGAATGACAAAAATCATGCAGATTATCGTGATATCGTTTTGCATTACATAGAATTGGACAAACTGATCTACAAAATTAGCGACGGACCTCGTTGTGGACCATTTCCAGGCTTACAACTATGCGTGCCAAAATCCCTGAGACAGGAAGTATTGAAGGAGATGCACGATGGTTTCTTTGCAGGACACATGGGACTCACCAAAACGTACGAAAAGCTTAAATTCAGGTATTATTGGAACGGAATGTGGAGAGACACAGTGGCCTACCTCAAAGCTTGCGTGCCTTGCACAGGACGCAAAGCCAAAGCAGCCCCAGCTCCGATGCAGGAGATGCCAGTTCCTCACTATCCCTTTGAAATGATTGCGATTGACACTTGTGGACCATACCCAGAAACACAACAAGGTAACCGTTATGTCATCACAATCATCGAATTGTTTTCTTCTTGGCCGGAAAGTTTTTGCACTAAGCGAAAGGATGCTCATACCGTCGCAAAAATCCTTATGGAAGAAATCATCCCACGCCACTCATGTCCACGAGTGATACTTTCGGACTAAGGAACAGAATTTAGAAATGATGTTGTAGACGAGCTGGAAACCTGTTTGAATATTCGCCATATCACCACCAGTCCATATCGGCCGCAAAGTAACGGACGCTGCGAAAGGTACCATAGGTGCCAAAACGACATATTGGCAAAAACAATCAACAAAAATCAAGATGATTGGGACACAAAGATTCCCGCTACTCTTGCCGCCTATCGGACCGCTAACATTGGAAGCTCTGGAACCATCTCGCCGTTCTTCACACTGTACGGTAGAGACCCCGTTCTCCCCTTGGACAATTTGCTCCAGCCTAGCTGGTTATTGGTTTTTACGACACGTCGACCGTTGAGTCATATAGCGTCGCCAATCTCTCACGCCGATTGGTCGCGGGCGAAGAGTAGCGACAGTTACTCCAGCCTAAAATGAAAAATTACGGACAAGACTATGTCCCAAAAGTGCTGTATAATTTACATGAAGCGTACAGCCATGTAAAGACTCACATTGTGGAGAGCCATGAACGGAACCGTGAGTACGCGGACCGCAAAGCCAAGCCGCGAAATTTCAAAATTGGAGATCCCGTGTATTATTATGACACAACGGTACAACCTGGCACGTCGTCAAAGTTCTCGTTGCCGTGGAAACCATATTTTCGGATTGTGAAGCAGACGAGCCCGGTTAATTATGTGATTCGAAATCAGACCTCCGGTAAGACCCGGTTTGTGCATGCACAGAAACTACGGCTAGCCGACCCGAACACAGCATGGGAACCCACGAAGGACCACGACGAACCGGTGAACCAGAAGTATTTAGATAAAACTTCAAAGGTAAATGGTGCTGTCCCTGAACGAGTGCAGCCTTTTAGGTCAGCCAGACGGGCCGAGGTCGGCCCTGACTACAGTCCCTGTGAGGATTGGCCCATGGACGTATGCAGCCCACAGAGAACAAAGGATGATGAAACCGCTGAGTTGACAGAGCCCGTGCCTGGCTCGGTGCAACCACTGCCGGTCGAGTCTGACCTGCCAGAGTCAGACCTGCCACCTTTCACCCAGTCTGCAGATGTAGCTGAGCCCCCACCGGTATCGAGTGATACTGAGACAGACATTCCTCTGTCTGAACTAGTCCAGAAAAACAAAAGGCCGTTGCCGTCGACTAGTGAGTCAGACGACGACGCCCCATTTTCGGAACCAGCAGAACGAAACAAAGACCACTTCCCTCTTCGAGCGATTCAGAAGACAATTTACCCCTTTCAGAATTAGCAGAGCGCTTAAAACGACCCTTACCCGTGTCCAGTGATTCAGACTCTGAAACTTCACAATCGCAATTGGCGAAACGTCCGAAACCTCCAATTAGCGAATCGGAAGATGAAATTCCGCTTTCAGAATTAGCAAAACGCCTGCAGGACTCGACTGAAGGCCCAGCGAAGCCAGTCCCTGAAAAAAGACTTTTGGTGGAATCATCTGACGAGGATCGCCCTCCATGCAAACTTTAAATTCACGATGACTCCGCTACTTCCACTGATTACGAAGCTGATGTCGACCGAGTCGACGTCACGTCTAGTAAAGCTGACGCCTTTGCAAGCTTTGTGGAGATGCAAAATGATTCAATGATGAAGCAGTTAAAATTACAAATGATGATGTTTCAATCAATGCTTACGTAACGGCTCTAGTAGATAGGACGTCGAAGTGTACCAGTGAGTCGCTTCAGGTGAACATGTAACTGTCTTGTTGACGCAGTGGCGCCACAAACGGTGACGGAGTAACGACACCTACCGGCCTGATTGCCTATGTGATGGACGTGGTGCGTGCAGCACCTTGTGATAGAACCCCATATGGGCGTAATGATGTTGATGTGACGTTGTAACGTCACCTATCCTGATGTCTAGTGTGACACAGGTCTTTGATTTTACAGAATGTCGGTGGTCGAAATAATTCCCATCCTATTATTCCTTATACTCAAAACTACCTTCGGAACTCTGTTCTTGCCACGTGGTGTACTGTACTCAACCCATGAGATCTGGAAAGTGCACATGCCTCTTCGTGTGTATGATGTGCCTTCAACGCTGAGCGACCTGAACCACACGCTACATGTGTTCGAAAAACATATAGGATTATACCTCAATGACCATCCGCAATTTCCGTATTCCTACAACGTGAAATCCCAGCTGACTGAAAGCTTGAAAACACTTAGGACAAATTTAGCTAATACGGTCCGGGCAGCCAACTCAATCAACCCGAACCATCATAGACAGAAGCGATCCGTCCTGCCCTTCGTTGGAAATGCCTTGTCATTTCTCTTCGGTACAGCTACCGACGCCGACCTTGAAGCCATCCTAAGCCGACTGGATACCTTGGAAAACGATAAAGACAACATAGTTCACATTCTCGGAGAAAATGTATCGATCATGAACCATACCAACGCGGAAGTACAAACGAATCGCGAGGCGATCAACCAGATCAGTCGTTTGGTGAACAATCTGACCCACCAGGTCTCAATTATGGAACGTACCAAACTGCAATACCTTGAAATCTACATTTCACTTCAAGCCCAAATCACCAAGGTGACTGAAAACGCTAGAGCCATCATTCAGCAAGCTAGCGATCAACTTTCGGAATTGCAGATGCAACTCAGCCTTTTGACACATGGTATCCTGTCCCAATCACTGGTAAAACCAGTTCAACAACTCAAAGTACTTTCGAGCATCAGCAATGCCCTACCGGACCGACGAACTCGAGGAGTATTACCGGATCATTCATACCTCACTGACCGTCGTGAACTCCAAATCCTACATGACTCTACCCATCCCAATCGTCAACATTCCGGACCGCTTCAACGTGTTTGAAATCTTCAATACGAAACTGCCTGACCGAAATTCGTCTTTGGAAACGAAATTTGAAACAGGAAACGTGAAGTTGTTTGCCATCAGCCAGGACAACACCCGCTTCATGGAGATATCCGAAGATATCCGCATATGCCTGCAGCAAAAGTTAACTTTCTGTTATTTCCACCGGGCCGAACAATTTACAGCGACGACCGCGTCCTGTGTGAAATCACTGTATCTGCGTGAGATCGACGAAATTAGTACACAGTGCAAAGCACTCGTGTCCTACAAAAGTACCCCGACAGCATTGGAAGTCGAACGAAACCTTTGGCTGATCACTTCAGGATCAACGGTGAACATTCAAATGGTTTGTGCCAACGGCACTTCAGAATTCACCACAACCACCCCTGCACAGTTGGTGCACCTGAGATATGGATGCTCAATCCTTTCCAAGTATTTTCGAATCCCCACGGCCAGCTCAAAATCATCCCTTCTGGATGTCAACCATGTGAACTTCTTGCGCTCACAGCTTGCCCAGTTAGTCGAGCTGACCGAGCAGACAATCCGAACCCAGCTACCTGGCCTTGACAGCAACTCCGAGACAGCAGCCCTGTCTATGTTACCTGACCTCGACATCCCGATCTCCCGCCTCAGTTATCAACTGCAGACAACACGTGACCTCCGTTGTCATTCAGTGTTAGGACATTCGGCCTTGATCATCCCAGTGGTACTGATGTTCGTAGCCGCAACAGGTGTTATCATGTATGGTTTGATGCGCCGCAAACAGAGTTCTGTTCCCGTCAATCCCACACCGCAACCTTCAACCCTCCAACCCCTCCCGCTCGGTGAAGACGTCATCGTCATCCGTTCTGGCCCCGGGCCAGCATCAGCACGACCTGACACTCGGGCGTGACGAGTCCGTCACGCCAGTTCCCGCAGGACCCGACCGCACACACGCCGCCTCACGCCGACACCCGCAGCTGACAGTACGGACCTGAGCTGACGACCGGACGTAACGAGACGGTCACGCCGGCTGCCACAGGACACCGACAGGTGGAACACCTGCGGCCACCTCGTGCAGAGGTACACAGGATGTGTCTGCAACACGACCCACCAGCGGCCGTTATACCCGGCCAGTTCGACGACTGGGCCGTTGGCTCGGAGCCAGCGGGCGCTACCGAGGAACCGGGCCCCGCTGCAACCTGAGCGTCCCCGCAGCGGAAGTGACCGCTGCGGATGCGAGCGTCGCCGCTACGGGCGCTGACGAGCGCCACCCCGGAGCGGCGCTGCCGAGCGCCGTCCCTGAAACGCGAGCACCGCCACTGCCGGTGCAGTGGGCGGTCATATGGATGACTCAGCCGAGCTAGCGCGTGGTAGGCCGGAAGCTACCGCGGTGATATGGATGAATCACCGTCCGCTCTCGCAACTGGACATGATCGAACACGAGATAATCTTCCATAAGTATATGGAGAGACGTCGCAGTTGGCAGGGTTGTGTCCCTGACCAGTGACTCAGGCCGATGAGTGACATGCGGTAACTGCCGCAGGGCCGTCCAGTGAACGCGGCCGCGTCGAGTGTCGCACCCCGGGCGGCATGAGATCTGCAGATGGCAAGGTCGGCCATGCTCAGATAATCCCCTCCCCGAACCGGACTGAACTTTCAGCAGTGCGCGCGCGACAGTGATCGGCGAAATTATATGATATAACTGGTAGTCGAGTGTCGCGTAGTAGTGACATTGTTTAATTTACTACCATGGATCAGAGAGTGGATAACCCTTAAAACCTCCTAGACTAACCCACATAGAACCGTGTGTAATCGGAACTCGTATTAAATTGTTGTCGTATCGTAAGTGTTTGTTGATTCGTATGTGATTGTAGAAGGCCGTGATTTGTCTGAGTGGTAGCTCAGGATTAATCTGTGGATTGATCCGATCTGTTCGTACCTCAGTTGTGATGTAACAGAGTTCATATAAAATTATACTTCTGGCTATCCAGTAACCGTAATTGAAATAATCCCGTAAACCTACAGATTGTAACAGTGTACCGTAAATGTCACATAGCAACAATCACTAAATGCAGGCCAACTTCCCCTGTCGATCATTCCAGAACAGGGATGTGACGTAAATGGGCGTCTGCCTCATCGACCAATAAGAAGCCGGGGATGTGTGCCCGTGAGGGGCCCACGTCGGGCGGCCAGTCAGTCACGCTTCGGTTCTCAAGGCGGGCGGGTCTGTGCTTGTACGGCCCGGCGCGCGCTAACTTCCAACTAAATTCGGCCTCTAAATTCGTAGAAAAGGCATTATCACGGCTTTCCTTAATAGAAGAAAGTTCTGTTCTCCGTCTGTCTGTCTCGTGTGATCGTACGAGTGCTGCAGTGAAAATACAGCCAGCTGTAAGGACGTTGGTGCTTTCACTACCGGAGTTATCCAAACGCGAAGTCCACTAGACTATATCACTAGCCGATAAAGGAACTTTCCTACAGGAAGTAACATACCTCCACTGTGCGTGGAAAGCGCTTCTAACAGAAGAGGGGTTCAAGTCAGACAACCTATTTTCAGTGTGGTGTGACATAACTTTGGCACTAGTGGCAGTGACAACAATGATATGACCAGAGCAACACACCCAACATTGAAATAACTGGATTGACACCGTGCCAATGGTGAAACACATGGAAAAGTTGGGAGGCGCCTATTCTGCTTTTGTTTTCCCCATGCTCCAGACCAACCATAATCTGGGTTGGACTTGCAATTTGTGATTCTGGATGAGGAGAGAAAAATGGTTGGATGATCGAATATAGGGAGCAAGTGTGCATTTACGGTAGGTGGGGTATTACCTGATAGTGCAAGTGCGTGTTAACCCTCGCCCGTGTGCGGCATTTTTCAACCTTCGCCAGTGGAGGGGTGGGGGTGGGGGTGCGACCCCTGGCGTTTCGAAACAAAACTTGCTAGACTAAAAAAAAACGGGCGTGTGGGGTGGGACGAGATGTCGCAATTGACCCCCGATTTGTGTACCTGGGGTGACAGGTCACCTTCCATTTGAGGTGAAATGTCAAATTTTCGAAGAAATCAAGACTCCCGCGATTTGATAATCGAATTATGAACCGCAAACGCTTCCTAAACTGCAACAGATGTACACTTTTAGTTATTATCAGGGTATTCGTCGATGCTTTACGTTTGTAATGCAAAATCTCCTACACCATGGTAAAATGAACAGTGCAATCGAATTCAGGACCAAAATGGAATAAAATACCCTAGATGTTCTGTCAAGCTAAAAAGGTCATCCGAGGACAACTTAGGTCAATGACCTTGGAATGGTACAGGGACAATGTACGCATATCAATCCAATCATCTATTAGACTAAACCGCACAAAAATGTGTCGTTTTACTGTCACCTGTGTAGATATCACAATGTCATCACAATGTCATGTCATCATTGTGTCATGCCATGTCATGTCACTTTGACATCACAATGTCATGTCAAGATGGGATAATCCGCGACTTCGTTCAAAAATGGTCGCAGGTATTCCCCTTCATGACGCTGTAGCTCAGTCACCTGACATTACCTAACAAAACAACTACCGACAGCTCTGAAAAGATGCCTAAGAGGGCACCGATAACTTCATTTGGTTCCGTTCAGCGGTTCGGTTGCTATCCAAGAAAAACCTTAGGGGGCGTTGCATACCCCCCCCCTCACTGACAAGTGTCTAGGTGCTGAAGGCAGGGGAGGGAGACCACCACCCAGGTAGTTAGACAGCTTGATGAAGCCAGCTTACTTTACTCCTGCCCATGATAATTCGTGTTGGGCTTGGAAAATGACGTTGATTTTGTCAGGATGCCGGCACCCGGCCAACTCCTCTCGAAAATCAGCGAGGAATCTTTATCGTACGGGCAAGGAGGTAATTAATTGCCCGCCTTCCGCCTTCCGGGCCAGCTGCCGCGTGTTCGTAGCATGGAGGGATGGAATCATGCATAGCCTTGTGCAGGGTTAGTAGTTAGTACGGTGCTTTGTGCAAATTGGCTCATCCACGGCCGATGGTACCACTAGGTAGCCGTTTATGCTATATGCTAATTTACTACACGTCGGCTCATCGACATCCGACGGCACCGCCAGGTAGCAATTTGTTTTGAGTGACAGGACAAATCGGCTCATCTGCGTCCGATGTCATTCGTGGCCGGCTACTCACGCTACTGCCGCGAGTGTCAGCTGTGCGGGCATGTCAGCTGCGTCAGGTCAACGATTCTGCTACTTTGCTGGCATAGCGATAGCAAAACAGCAAATTGGTGGCTGGCTACTTGTCACGCAGCAACGACTAAAGCGAGGGGGTGATGCCCACCTTTTGACAGAAGGCCTTAATTGGTCGTCTTTGACTATTACAACTACTGCAGTCTGGCAGGATATGACCAATGGATGTGCTGTTGCATGTTTCGCAGTGAGGCGTTATCAACTGGGCCATCCTCTAGTTTTATCTAGTCTAGCTTCGTGCGATCAGTTCTAAGTCTTGTGAGGATGACTTCCAATTTTGGCGGTGCAACTGACTTGACGAGCTCCATGCACCTAACGCTTGTTGTATCCTGTAGGTGTGGTTGGAGTAGTACGGTGTGAAGTTGAGCTGTGTTCATGCGTTCTGGTGATGCTCACGAATGTGGTGTTGTACGATGGCTTTGCAGTCATCTGCCAAGCGTTCTATGCTAGAGTACGTGATGGAGGCTTGCTTTGCAAGCCCATCTGCTTGCTCATTTCATGGAATATTTACGTGCCCCGAATCCAGAGGAAATAAATGTTGCTTACGTTGAAGGCCATGGCTTGTTGAATTCGCTCAATACTTGGGTGGGTGAGTGAGCTGCCAATTGGAGGACAACTGAAGGACAGATGTGGAGTCTGAACAAATTACTACGCTAGTCGCTTTGCGTCGTTTTAGGAGAGATATCGGTCGGTATGGCCACTACCTCAGTGGTGAAGATACACATTTGGTCTAGCAGGCGCTTGGAGAGCTTACGGCCTGGCCCAGTGTTGCTGATGCCTACTTTGTCCTCGTGTTTCGACACATCGGTGAATATAAGTGCTTTGCGGTTGCTGAGAACGGCGTTTTCGTGAGTGCAAGTATTTTCAGCCGATGTGATATCTGACTTATTTTCCCAGATCAATTACTTGACCGTAAGTTGACTGCGTGCCCAAAATGGCCTATTGCGCGGTCGTGATGAAGTGGTTGTTATGGTGAGGTTGAGATCTGAAGGAGTCGTGGCAATTTAGATACTAGCTAAGTGGAGTTAGCTTGGCTCAACTCGGCTCTGGTCGTATCTGTCAGGATGAAACGCCGCTGTGTTTGGTGGTTTTCAATAGGTTTTATTGTGATGGAGCGGCACATATGTCGTGTCCTCCTGAAGCGAAGGGTAGTCATGTCTGCGTCTACTAATATACTAGGTATAGATGTGCAGTTGAGGGCTCCTGTGGCTGCTCTGATGCAGTCGTTTTGAATGGCTTCTAACTTTTTGCTCAATGCCAACGAAATGGTATTAAGACGACGCTGTTGTATTCAAAAGGATGGGTTGAACTATTTCTTTGCAAAGTCGCAATAGTGTTTTCATGCATCTTCGCCCAGTCTGTGCCTGCTAGTAAACAGAGGAGGTTGATGAAGTTCGCGCATCTCCTTGTGATGTCATTGACGTGTGTGGGAGCTAAGTGTCTGATGCAAAGGTACTCCTGAGGACTTGACATTTTTTATTTGTTCGATGGCTGCGACGTCGATGCGAAGTGAAGTTATAGGTGTGGGTGGAGACAACTACACGTTACCGTAGCAGATTTTACTGCTCCATGTTTTGCACCACTCTGCAATGTGGTCTTGTGTATTTTGAGTGGTGTTCTCGTTTTTAGGAAGCACTGTGCTGCTGTCCAAACGGCTATGTCGTCCGCGAAAAGTGAACAGATAATTGATTTGTCTATGTGGTCGACAAGCATGTCGTTAATCATGATGAGTAAGATGCTCGGCAAGAGCACGTTCCTCTGAGCCAAGCCTTGATCCTGATGTGCTGTTGGATGTCACGTTGCCATATCTGACCTGCAGGGACCTGCTGACCCATGAGGAAGTCAAGAATGAGGTATATCATGTGCCCGCGTAGACCTAGCTTGTGAAGTGTGTGCGTGTTAGTGCGGACTTCCGTAACTGGTCCAACGTGGCAGTAACGTCGAAGTATGCAGCCAGGGTCGAAGCAGGGATATGAAACGTGGGGTGACGAATTTCGATGTTCAGAAGGGCGTCACTTCCCTAGAGTGGCGCCACTAACTGATGTAATTTCACGGGGGTGCACTCGATTGCCCTTGGGTAGGTGCCTTTTCTACTCAGAGGGGCGTCTCCGGTTGAAAATGTCAAGAGGGGTGCACTCGAACATCCTCTGGAGGTACCTTTCTCCAGTCAGAGGGCGCCACTGAAAAGTGTGGAGACTAGTGTCCCCCCCCCTCCTAGCTAACCACACTCATATATACAGCTATTGTTGTGTGCAGCATAGAGTACCTTTAATGTCGCGTACTAGTTGAATGAGACTGTTTGTGGTCGATTTTTGACACTGGAAGCTCCATTGAAAGCCGTCGAGCAATTTGCGATGTTCCAGCAAATGTTGCAGTCGTATATACTGAACATTCGCTCGACTGGCTTACTAGTGCAGCTAGCAAATGATGCAAGACTATAACCCTTTGGAATGGAATGGTTTCCGTGCAGCTCCGGTAAATGGTTTCCGTGCAGCTCCGGGCGAACTGCGCTTCATCACTGCATGTTCCAGGAAAGGTGCAATCGTATAACTCGTCAATGGCCTCTAGTAGGTACGCCAGATGGTTTTTGTTCATATATTTGAATGATTGGTACCGAGTGTGGTCCGGCTGAACCCAGGTGTTTCTACACTTGCTGATGGCAAGGCTCGATTCGTGAATAGCGAATGCTTGATTGTAGTTATCTGTGGATTGGATTGGATTGTGGCCTTACGACGCACTCAGCAGCTGAGGCCATATGGCGTCGCCTGCCTCTCACCCTGGCAGTTAGTTAGTTAGTTATTGGAGTTTAGGGGCGCATCGACTGCGTCGGTCATTCAGCGCCCATAACATCGTCAGTGAAACAGTGGAATGCAAGCAACATCGTCAGGCAAACGGTGAAATGGAAGTCGCATCATCAAACAGTGAAAGCAAGCGGAAATCAGTCAGAATGGCACGTCATGGGGTGAAATGCATTGTGAAATACGAAGTATCTACGATCTCCCTGGATAAACAACATCAAACCGCACTTGCGAGAGAAAGTCGAACAACCGTCCAGTATGAATCAGGGGACGAGTGGTCTTGGGGTAAGATGCTCGTCTCGCAATCGAAAGATTGTGGGTTCGAATCTCACCTGTCGCTACTCTTCGCCCGCGACCAATCGGCGTGAGAGATTGGCGACGCTATATGACTCAACGGTCGACGTGTCGTAAAAACCAATAACCAATAACCAGTATGAATCACGCGTGACCCATCACCCAGAAGACCCGCCATCGTCAGCGCGGAAAACTCTCGTCCAAAGAATCGTCGTCGCTGCGCTGAGAATAGGGGGCACACCAGAAGAACGTGCTTCACTGTCAGTGGGCTATCACAGCGAGTACACATCGGCCTGTCCTCGTTTCGCAGCAGGTGACCGTGGGTAGCATATGTGTGGCCTATTCTCATCCTGGCGAGAACCACCTCCTCCTTCCGGGAAGCTCTAGATGATGATTCCCAACACCCAAGAGTTGGCTTGATGGGTCTTAATTTGTTTCCGCCGGTCGAGTCCCAAAATTGTTGCCACTTGTCCTGGAAGAATGTATTTATTGTCTGGCTGAAGTGTCGTGTGTCGCGGGAAGAGGAAGCGAATGGGAGTACTGTCTCCGCGCAGCACGTTTTGCTGCTTGGTCAGCCAGCTCATTCCCCCGTATTCCAACATGGCTTGGTATCCAGCAGAGGGTTACATTTTTCCCGGCTCGCTTAAGCATGGTTATACGCAATAACACATCCTGCACGGCAGGGTCATGAGGATAAAAATGTTTCAGCGCTAGAAGGCTACTCAGAGAATCCGAGAGTATCACGTGATTGACGTCTTTCCCTATCTCGATGAAACACATGGCCTTCGTGATGGCCAGAAGCTCAGCCGTCTAAACGGTTGCGTGAGGAGGCAGGGTGAACGATCGGATCGTGGCACCACTCACAAAGGCACACCCCACGCCATCATCAGTCTTCGAACCGTCGGTGTAGGTGAGAGTGCATGAGTAATAGGCGTGAACGTGTTCAAGAGCCTTCATTCGAAACATTTCCGGGGTAATCTCATCCTTACGTGTGTCCGACAGTGTCGTGTCCACCGTAGGCTGAATCAGTTCCCATGGGGGAACGGGCAGCGGCTCAATCCTTCTAATGCTGCGCATTTGGATACCGCTCCCCTCTGCCAGCTCTCGCAACTTCACGCAGAAAGGAGGTAGTACGTTGCCACGTCCGCCACAGAACAGCGCAAGCGTACGGTGGGCAAACAAGGCCTGGTATGCTGGATTTAGAGGAGATTGCCTCACCCTGCACGCATACCGCAGTCCAAGTTTGTCTCGTCTCAGGGCGAGCGGAGCTTCATCAGCATATGCGAGAAGGCTAGCAGTCGGAGAGGTGCGGAATGCCCCTGTGGCAATACGCAAGGCGGCATGGTGGATAGTGTCGAGAATGCGTTTGTTGGAGTCACTGGTACAGCCGTAGATAAAACACCCATAATCGAGTTTTGAACGGATGAGCGATCGATATAGAAGTAAAAGCGTAGACCTATCTGCTCCGTAGGCAGTTCGGGCAACACATTTCATAATGTTCAGGGACTTGAAACACTTCTGCCGCAGCGTTTTTAGGTGGTCCTTGTACGTGAGACGACGATCAAATGTGATACCCAGGAACTTAGCTGCAGGCTGGAAAGGGATCTGCTCTCCATAGAGCTGAATATTCGGGTCCTGGCAGCTACGGCGTCGACAAAAATGCACTGCAACAGTCTTCTGGGTAGAAAATCGGAAACCGTTCAAGTTACTCCATTTCTCAAGGTGAGAAGTGGCGAGTTGCAGCTGTCTTTCCATGGAGGATGGACGTGATGCTGAGCACCAGATCGCAACGTCATCGACGAAAAGGGACCTCGCGACACCACATGGGAGACCATCTCCGATATCATTAATCATTATCGCAAATAAAGCTACACTAAGGACACTTCCTTGGGGAACACCATTCACCTGCGTCAACCGACCAGACATTGCGCTTCCTACACGAACACGGAATGTTCGATCAGTAAGAAAATTCTGAACGAAGTGCCCCATAAAACCACGCACACCACACTTCCAAAGTTTTAATAGAATACCTTGTTTCCATGTCGTATCGTAGGCGCCCTCAATGTCAAAAAACACTGCTCCTAGATGTCGCTTTTCTCTAAAACTGGTACGAATCGCAGTGTCCAACGTTAACACATGATCAAGTGTGGACCGGTTCTTCCTAAAACCAAACTGCGCGTTAGTAAAAAAGTTTTGTTGTTCAAGAAACCACGTGAGGCGAACACTGACCATCTTCTCCATGAGTTTGCACAAGCACGAAGTCAGGGAAATCGGTCGGTAGTGAAGAGGGTCAGAACCAGTCTTGCCGGGCTTCAATATGGGGATGACGGTCGCATCTCGCCAAGATGGCGGGAATCTGCCGCTCGTCCACAGAGAGTTAAAACATGTCAGAAGTACTTCAAGCGCATGTGTGGGGAGGTGCCGGAGCATCCCGTTATGGATGTTGTCCGGTCCTTCGGACACGGGATGCAGCGCAGCAATTTGTGATGTAAGTTCGACCATTGTGAAGTGCTCATTATAGTACAGTTTCTCCGCGCTGGTAAAATCGACCATAGCTGCTTCGCATCGAGCCCTGTGTTCACGGAAACCTGCATTTGAGTCGCAGTTCAGGCTTCGGTCCGCCAGGGTTTGAGCAATAATGTTCGCAACGTCCCGAGGTTGTGCGACAACATTTCCAGAGATCTGCAGGAATGGTAGTGGTGTGGATCGCGAACGTCCGGATATTAGTTTTATTTGAGACCAAATATGGGTGGAAGGGGTGAAACGATTCAGCTTATTCACATACTGTATCCATGACGTCCTTTTGGCTTCCCGGATTGTTCGCCGGGCGACCGCCCTGGCTTGCCGGAAGGCGATCAGGTTTGCCGAGGTGCTATTGCGGTCAAACTTCCGAAAGGCACGTCGGCGGGCACGAATACCATCCCGGCATTGCTCCGTCCACCACGGCACAGGCGCACGTCGAGGTTTACCAGAGGTACGTGGGATACAGTCGGCAGAACAGTCTAAGACAATGGAGGTGAAGTTCTCTATAGATGGTACAGCATTGTTCCCGTTTGTATTAAAAATGGTATCAAGCCTAGCTACAAACTCCGGCCAATCAGCCTTTCTAAAATTCCAGCGTTGTGGTCTTGAGCCCAGAATGGCTCCGTCCACACAATGAAGCCAGACCGGAAAATGGTCGCTGCCTCTAGGATCGGATTCAACAGACCAATCGAAAGATTGCACCAGCTGCGGGCTGACCACGCTAATGTCCAGCGCGGAAGTGCTTCCCGATGGGAATGCTATATGAGTGTGTGCGCCTGTATTTAAAATGCATAGCGATTCTTGCAGAAAGAACGTGTCGAGTTGTCGTCCGCGTGAATTACTATCGTCGCATCCCCAGGTTGTGTGATGGGCGTTACAATCTCCTAGAAGCAAAACGGGAGGAGGGAGCTCGGCTAAAAGTCGTCCGAGTTCTGTTAATGGTAGAGGTCCGCCAGGTGGGAGGTATATCGAGCATACTGTTATGTTTCTGTGTCCGATGGACATTTGTGCTGCCACCGCCTGCAGGTTGGTACGCAGGATAAGCGGAAAGGCAGGAGCACTGTGGTGGACGGCCAACAGGACGCCTCCATGTGCAATGGTGGCTGTCTGGTTGTCTTTGCGGAAGACCTGGTAGTCTTTTAAATAAAACGGGGTTGCAGCTAAAAACTTGGTCTCCTGTAGACAGACAGCTACCGGAGAGTGCTCATTCACCATAACACGGAGTTCCTCCAGGCTGGTCCTCACACCCCTACAGTTCCATTGTAAAATTGATGACATAGTTGGCTATACTTGACTAGATGTCACTAAAAAGGGTGACCTCGTAACACCACTACTTTAAAAATGTGGAGATGACTTGGTGTCGGACGATCTGGGGCGAGATCTATGTTGTCCCCCACCGGGTGGTGATGGTGTCCATGGGGGTGCTCGCTTGCGACCAGTGAACGTCGCATGGGGTGGCGTGGGAGGAGGACCCATGGTCCCTCCCGTCTCCGGGGCAGACACAGTGCTGACCCCAGGGGTCGGGGACGGTGGGGGAGTCGTTTCGGGAAGCCGTCGCTCAACCCGTGAGCCCGGTGACGACTCCCGGGATCGAACACGCGCTGCCCGTCCAGACGCACTCATATCGGGTGCCCCCGGGTGGACCTCTGTCGGGGGCGCGGTCGGATCGTCAGTGGTGCAAGTACCGGGACCCGTCGTGAGGCTACGCCACCCTCTCCAGAACTAGGTGCAGGGTTTGGCGTAGTATTGGGTGGTGCGATGATGGGCTGGCTTGGTGTGAGCACGGCAGAAGTGGGAGGTAGGGATCCCAGGCCGTTGTTGGAGGGCTTGGCGGGTCTATTGGTCCGTCGGACACACTGCCATTCCTCTGGAGCCTGCTCTGAAGCGGACGACGTAGCGGCAGGATGCGGCGAAGCAGAGTGTTCTGGCGCTTGGGAGGTCTCAGTCACTTGCGTTTGAGATGTTGCTGGCGAGGCGACGGATACGCCGAAGGAGCGGAGGAGTGCACACAGGTGTGCAATCAGTTCTTTGGTCTTGTCTTCGTGTACCTGGTGTGCAATGGGTGCGGAGTTTCTGACCTTCGACGCGTATGATATTTTAGGGTGGGACTGTTCATACATTTCTATAGTCTCGCGGAAAGTTAGTTTGTGGGTGTGTTTAATTGCAATTATTTCTTTTTCCTTGACATAGGCCAGACATGTTCGATCAAAGGAGGTGTGGGGGTTCTGTCCGCGTCCACAGTTTACACAATGCAACATATCTGATGTGCACTGTTCGGCACTGTGGTCAGACGAAGCACACTTCCCACAAGCTGGACGATTCCTGCAGAAATGGTTAGTGTGTCCATATCTCTGACACTTGAAGCATCTCATGGGGTTAGGCAGGAAAACACGAACCTTTACCCGTAGATATCCCACTCGTATCTCTGACGGTAAGTCAATTGTGTTAAATGTCAAAATGACATTGTTTGTTGTAATCGTCTCTGCACCCCTCCTCATCTTCATTTTCCTCGCTCCAGTTACTCCGAATTTGGATAAACCATCGACGATCTCGTCCTCTGGTACGTCCTTTAAATCATAACAGTTGATTACGCCACGTGATGAGTTTTTTGTTTCATGGGATTCTACTTGGATTTGGATTGCCTCGTCGACCCTCCCATTCCCTTTCCGAACACTGTATACAAATTCGGAAGCTTCCAACGCTTTCTCTGCCTCTGCCGCCCGGGCGAACTCTACCTCTGGAGAACCATCTTTCAATTTCTCACATCGAGTTATCTTCCCAAATCTATCACAACCATTTTGACGCTTAAATGGGGACAGTGAGGCGAGACATTTCGCCAATCCACGGAAGACGAGGACACGTGTGTGGGGGTTTGTTTTCCCGCCGTCTTTCGGATTGCTATTCCCACCAGCGATGGGTGGGAAGTTGGTCTGGTCCCTACGAGAGGGACCAGGAGGGCTTTTTAGTGTTGTGGATGCCATGCAAGTGCTTTGGTTTCTGCTCCTCGGGCGCCCCACCACAAAGGGGACTTACGGGGGGGGGGACGCCTGGGCCCCGCGGACGGGAGGACGCCAGGCGCCCGAGGAGCTATACGGGGCAGGCGGCGTCTTCGCCCGGCCGGGAGAGAGAGACTCACCACCCCGACCAGGATCCAGCGCCGCCCACCCCTTGACCCCAGCCGGCCGGGCCGGCAGACACTGGGAAAAATCCCAGGTCCCCGGCCCGAGGCGACCGGCCACTTGACCCGTATGGGGCCCTACGGGCCCGCCCGCCCCTCCGGGATATCAGGACCAAAGAGGCGTGTTGGTCCCCCGTCACAACTAGCACCGTGCGACGGGGGACCTCAACCTCCAGGACTCCGTCAACCCCGGGGGACGGGCCGAGGGGGCGCGGCTACCCCGATAAAACTGAGCTGGAGGGCAGGACCGGGGAAGTTGTCCTGCCTGCTCATAGTAGGGATAGTTGATGTTGCAGGGCCAGGTGAAGGATATGGATGTTGGGATGAGATGGGCATTGGAATGGGAGAGTATGGATGGAAGGACGAGTGAAGCTGTGGTAACCCGAGAGAGCGCCATTTCTCTAGCCAGCCGAGCAACGAGGCTGACTCCACTGCGGGGGGACTCACCCTGGCAGGAAGGGCGGGCATCGCGGGGAATCGAACCCCGTACCTCTGGCTTGCCAGACGCTCAGGTTAACCACTGAGCTACCGACGCCCTAGTTCTCTGTGTTGTCCGAGTTGAAGTTTGTATTGGCGGCGAGGGCGTCCAGAGAGTTGACTATGGTGGCGCCGTAGATGTTGCTTCCTGCGAGACTGGCGTAGTGCACCTGGAAGTAGTCTACGACTTGTGGATCCGCAACGTGCTGTCCGACCACCGTCAGCTGGGGGAGGGGCCTGGCGACGGGCGTTTCAAGTTGAAGCGCTTCGTCAGGTTCCATATACTCTCGGTTGGAGTGAACCTAATTGAATTGTGACGCGGCGCTTTGCCGAGTGTTTTCTAGCGCTGTTCGAATGTTGTACCGGCAGTGTTCTTAGGATTGTCTGTTCTCCAGAAGGTGCACTTCGCACACGCACCTTGTGTACTGGGGCGAGCGTGACGGCGGGCGGCGCCTGTCCTTCGACAGTCCAGGTCCAACAATGGGCTTATGTCGTTTTCTGAAGGCTTTTAGTGTTTGGGACGGAGGCTTGCGCTGCTGAGCTGTTGGCCCTGAACATCATTTCGACATTGCCCTGCTCTGGACCAGCAAGGTTCAGGTCCACCTGATCCTCGAACTTCGTCCAGTCCGATCTTTTCATATTACAAGATGGCGTGTATACATTGGTGTGGTGGATGGTGTCCGTGTCGAGCTTAATTGTGACTAGGTAGTGGTCGCTCAGCACGGGGCCTTCTGAAACTGACCAGCCCAGCAGGGAATTTAGTCGCTGGGAACATACGCTAAGTTTATACAAGTGTATATAAGTTGTAGTTTATAATGTATATTTAAAGTTTATAAATAAGTTTATACGGCCTCCTAACACCGGGTTGTGGCGAGTGGTGACCACGTTGCTTAGTAGCACTAAATTACGCTTTCATATGAATGGTAGAATTTCATGACCTGTAGTGTCAACCTGTCGCTCTCTATGCGGGATGGGCGCTAAAATATCCCATCGCATGGCGATTTATCGTACGGTGGTACCCCTTTTATATAACGGCTTCGCTCGCCTCATTTACCCAGTGACTCCTCGTTGCTCAGCAATTGCACCTACGACAGTGGGAATATCATGAACAAGGCTCTGTTCTAGGTCCACTTCTCTTTATCGTCTTTGTGAACAACAGTGGTGTAGGGCTGAGGAATAGGGTGTTCAAATTTGCTGATGACATCAAGCTGGCAGGAGTGGTTAACAGTAGTGATCAATCTAGTAATATTCACCTCGACTTGGAGGACCTGTTGTTATTGGTTTTACGACACGTCGACCGTTGAGTCATATAGCGTCGCCAATCTCTCACGCCGATTGGTCGCGGGCGAAGAGTAGCGACAGGTGAGACTCGAACTCACAACCTTTCGATTGTGAGACGAGCATCTTACCCCTAGACCACTCGTCCCCGACTTGGAGGACCTAAAACAGTGGGCTGATCAATGGCAGATATCTTTCAACTGTGAAAAGTGTAAGGCTATGTATCTGGGGTCTAGAGGCGAGACATTGGGACATATCATGGGATGTAGGGAACTGTATGTTATTGAAGAGGAAAGAGATTTAGGTGTGTTAGTTTAAAATGACCTTAAAGCAGAAAAACAACGTACCTCAGCTAGGAACAGGGCAATCAGAATGCTGAAAATTATTAAAAAGGGTGTGAGGTATAATAGCAAGGTGGTCATGACAAACTGTACTTAGCATATGTGCGACCCCACTTGGATTATTCTGTATACGCATGGCGCCCTTAGGACAATATATAAATGTGCAAGAAACCGTGTGCGGAAAGCCACTATACTCATCGGTGGACTAGATAACTTAACATATGGACAAATGCTTATGGCATCAGATATGAATTCACTCATGTATGGGGAATTAAGGGGTGATATGATTGAAATGTATACAATCGCTAAAAGGTTAGATAAGGTCGATATGAACGATGTTCTTCTACCAAGGGGCCATCAGGTTACACAGGTCAAGGTGTAGAACAGTTAAGGGACAACAGGTTTTCAGTCAAAAGATGGTTGATCAATGGGACAAGCTGCCTGCGGAGTGTGGTGTAGGGAGTCCATCACTTAATGCTATTAACAATATGGCGGACAAGCTTTTTAGGCCGGAGAAACTTGTTTTTTAGGTGTATTTAGAGGTGGGTGGGCTGATATTTATGCTAGTAGGTGCACCTGTGCAGACCCCTTTAAGCAGACATGGATGTTAAAAATTATTGATGGGGCATTCCACATCGTGTGGAAGAGTGTGTTATACAATATCAAGTGAATGCTGCTAGATCGGTTGGGGTAGATAGATACTTTGAAACGGGGTTCTGGTATTGATTGTGGGGGGGGCGGCGGTCAATCACTCGATCTATGCATGCTACGTGAGATCGAGTGAATATGGCTAGATATGTTGAGGTAGATAGCTGGGAGGATTGGTATTGGTGCGTGGGTAGGATGTTGGTAGATAGCTTATTTATAATTTATGATATAGTATTGCTTAGGATGTTGAGCATCCTTGTGTCCAGGCTTATAGTATCTTCCCTTTACAGGCTTAACCCAGATGGCCCCTGTGGGTCTTACTAAGTCCGAACATTTTATGACTTTATGACTTATAACTAAACCACCATGTGTCGCTCGGCCGGACGCAGGGTCAGCGACAGTTGCCCGCCGACATCGAAGGGCGCACCTAGGTTTCTGTTCCGACAGTGAGCGCAGGTGAGGGAGGCTTCATCTCAGTGCGCCAGGCGCCAGAGTTATTCAGCAATGTCCGGAATGCAGGCAAAAAGTGAATCGCACCAACAACGTCAACATCGCTGCCAGCGTACTGAATTAGACATTGTCCTTGGTTTTTACTGAACGGTGCAATAAACAGCAATTCAAATGACTGAGTTGGCCATTGCCCTTTGTGCCGAAGGTACATCGATCAATTCGGGCTATTTTCTGCTTCAAAATAGCAAAGTTAAAAAACAACGAAAAATATTTTGTAGCCTAGGAATATCACGACCTGGAGCACATTGGTGGTAACAAATATTTCCCACTTAACTAATGCTTTACATGCGTCAATACTCAAGGTCGCTAAGATTACTTGCGCGTGTGTGTGACTGGGTCGAAATCGGACACCTTGTCTAGGCGCCAAGGCAACTGCTGCCGAATAATGAAGTCAGTAGCAGTTGTCCCGAAACCCGTCGATATCCCGATCTCAGTGGTTCTCAAGCGGTCGCTTTAGAGTCGCTAACTGGGACGGGAACGTTAATCTTGGCACAGGATCACACCAAACCGTTTTCAAATGTTTATGCGCACTTAACTCCTTATGACATCAGGTCACTCAACCTCCGTACCAATTCCCAAATTATGAGAAATACTGTTAACCCGTGATCTTCTGGAGCATACGACCGAACACGCTACACTGGAATAAATGGCTGAACACGACCCACTGGAGTATTCGGACGAACAAGCTACACTGGAATAAATGGCCGAACACGACCCACTGAAGTATTCGGCCGAACATGCTCTACTGGAGTAAATGGCCGAACACGACTCACTGGAGTATACGGCCGAACAAGCTCTACTTGAGTAAATGGCCGAACACGCCCCACTGGGGAATCGGCCGAATACGCCCCACTGGAGTATACGGCCGAACATGCTCTACTGGAGTAAATGGCCGAACACATCCCACTGGAGTATATGGCAGAACACGCTCCAATGGAGTATACGCCGAACACATCCCACTGGAGTATATGGCCGAACACGCCCCACTGGAGTATACGGCCGAACACACCCCACTGGAGCATATGGCCGAACACGCCCCACTGGAGTATACGGCCGAACACGCCCCACTGGAGTATACGGCCGAACATGCTCTACTGGAGTAAATGGCCGAACACATCCCACTGGAGTATTCGGCCGAACACGCTACACTGAGGGATCGGCCGATTAGCTCTAGTTGTCTAACTCACTATCGGTTAACTTAAAAATGTTGGGGAAACAGACAAAAATGAAACTCTTGCTTGAAAACTATCAAGGAGCTTAAAAAGAACATATCAACACCTCTCAAATCCATATTCTATATCCTAAAGCTAGATATTGGTATCTGGGTCTCGATTACAATGATGGCTCTTGGAGTGTCATTTGGAAACTCAAAGTCCGAAAACAGTTTGGAGCCGCAAATAATATATGCATCAATTCGAAATCTTAACAACATTTGAAAATTTCGATTCTTCTATTTTTCTTACCCACATGAACAGAAACGTTTTACAATGGATGGACCACATCTAGAGGGAGTACTTAAAGTCAACTTTGACAATAAAAGGATTACGGGTTCGGCATAACTTGCTATTACAATCCCAAGAGGCAGTTTGACGAAACAAATGACGCCATCAACGCAAAAATGAACACAAATACAATTCTGAGGTGGCGGTCTTGTGGTACTAATTCACCTCAGCAAATGCTGAATATTTCACATTGACATCTTCATCTAGGAATCTACAATGACTTGCCGACTGTTTTACGGCATGAACGCGGTCGAATGGCGATGAAGGTCTACGTAAGCCAGTGGCGTGATATCGTGTGGGGTCAATGATGTGCGGTATTCGGTTTTTAGGACATTGATATTCCAAATTCAATAATAGGTGGCAAGTTTTCGACATCTGCGATGGTTCGATTCACCGAAGTGCTTGACTTCGTGTTCAATTCCAGGGAAGCGGAACACAGGTGGTGCCAGTGGTGATTACATATTATTAGTTCACGGTAATATCTGACAGGCGACAGACAAACGGTTTCACATATATGCACACAGACAAAGACACACACGCACGCAGCCACGCACGCACGCACGAACACAACCTGACAGAGGAACACTGTCCTGGCAGCCTTGAGACAAGCAAGCTCAGTTGAGGAGGCCCGAAGAGTCCGCGGAATGCATGTGCCTTGACACGCACACGTAGACATTTCTGACCTCATTTGTATGGTCCCACGCAGAGAAGTTCGCTTCTAATTGGCACACAATCGTTTGAAACACAATCGGATAGTTTGTGGGATAAGCATATTTAGCGCTACTGCTTTCGTGACTGTGCTACATCGCATGCATTTTTCGTTCTTGGTTGAAACGGATTGTGAGCACCAGAGGCCAGAGTAATATGATGGATGACTATACGGAATGCTACCATGCCATGCACCAGAACCAAACCGAGGCAAAAATGGCACTAGGTCGTGCAAAATGACAAGCACGTTTTGATTTTCAAATAATTCAATTCCATTAGAATGGAGAACATCTTGGCATTGTATTAGGTATATGTACAGCGAGATGAAAAACGAAGAGCGAGTTCCACTGGGCACATACAAAGACAAGCAATCGAAAATTATCACAGCCAAACGCAACCATCTGCGCGAATGACTACCGAAAATATCTCCCATTTATTCTTATTCCTTTCACGAGGACAAACTCCGGAGACGACGTTAATATTATGTGACCCGGCGCCGTCCCAACCAGACCTGGCCGCCCCACCCACCACCGCGTCCACCAGACCCTGCCACAGTACCCACCACCGCGTCCACCAGACCCTGCCACAGTACCCACCACCGTGCCCACCAGACCCTGCCACAGTACCCACCACCGTGCCCACCAGACCCTGCCACAGTACCCACCAGACCCCGCCACAACACAGGACCCCGCCACATCACCCAACAGACCCCGCCACAGTACCCGCCACCGTACCCACCCGACCACGGACCATGGCAATTGGCTTGGCCGCCTGCGCGACAGGTGGTTGCGCAAAGGCTGAAAGTGACACGACCATAAAACGGCGTGGGGTGACGGCTGGCGGATCACGGCCGCTATGCAAACGACCGGCCTGCCTGCCGATCGTAAGCGGATACAAACTGCTGAGTGTTTGCACGGAGCGTCAACGGTAGGGAGAGCGATGGCAACCAGTGCTTCTACGAGATGGCACTCAATCCGGTGTGACACGGTTTGGCGCGGTTTGGCACGGTTTGGCGCGGTTGGGCGCGGCACGGCGTGGTATGCCGATGACAGTCGTGGCTGGGGCGGCACTTCATGCGGAAGTCGACGTTACGCCTAATTCCCCCGACTACACGTCTTCTCCGGGTGTACTCTGTGCGACTCTCAAGAGGAAATGTGTGCCACGTTTGCCGCAGAACCAACAGGCACCAGTCTTTCCGGCGAACGGCACAATCGCGCCAACATCGTGCCGGCCGGGAAAGCTGCCGACAGTTGTCGGGCCAGCTCCCATGTGGGCCTGCCGACAGTTGTCGGGCCAGCTCCCATGTGGGCCTGCCGTCAGTTGTCGGGCCAGCTCCCATGTGGGCCTGCCGACAGTTGTCGGGCCAGCTCCCATGTGGGCCTGCCGTCAGTTGTCGGGCCAGCTCCCATGTGGGCCTGCCGTCAGTTGTCGGGCCAGCTCCCATGTGGGCCTGCCGTCAGTTGTCGGGCCAGCTCCCATGTGGGCCTGCCGACAGTTGTCGGGCCAGCTCCCATGTGGGCCTGCCAACAGTTGTCGGGCCAGCTCCCATGTGGGCGTGCCGACAGTTGTCGGGCCAGCTCCCATGTGGGCCTGCCAACAGTTGTCGGGCCAGCTCCCATGTGAGCCACACGTTAAACACGTGCATTGGGCTGCCGGGGTCGGTATCTTTGCCGTGCCAGAAATCCACGCCACTTTCCCTCGAACGCGTTGACACAACTGCTCCTTCGCCGTTGAAATGCACGGTAAAAATTTCACTTTCACATGCCGGCAGCCATTCAGTCGCGATGACTAAGACACCGTCAGGTGGCGACAGGCGACTTCTGGCGGGCCACTGTGCCGCGCAGGGCCAACATTGAGCAGCTCGGACAATCTGCCCTCGACAATCGTTCGTCACGCTGGTCACCTGACTCGGCCCAGCCGGCAATCGGTAATCCACAACGCTGTCGGATGCAAGCGATCAGCGTGGTCGCAACTTACGGTGTTATGCGGGGGGGGGGGGTCGGAGCGGCAGGAAATCTGCGGCGGTCGCCAACGCGACGACCAATTCTCCGGAGCTGAATCTGCCACTGGAATTCTCACACCTACGCTGGTCGCAATGACACAGTTTCCAGTGGCAGATACAAGTGGCAGATACAAGTTCGTCGAGTGAATATAGTCTAGTGTGCGGGGAGGTTGGCACGTGCGGTTCAATGTGGGTACCAGCGGGGATAGGTGGGGATGCGCGGGTATGTGTGGTCACGGTTCCGTCTGTATGCTGGACACAACACACAATCCGGCATCGCACCATTCCGGTGTTGGTTTTCTCCCCTCCCGCACATGTAGAAGAAGGCGGAAAATCACTCATCCACGAATAAATTCGATACAATGCAGACATCCAACGGGGGGGGGAGGAGGGGGACTTGGTATGTGGGATATTTACCATATCACAATCCAGCGCAAGCACGAAGAAGTCCTATGTATAACACCTAGAACTTCTTTACAGTAGCGTTTGAGGACAAGGGCAACAAAACTACAAAACATCACGTAATCACGAGTGACGGGACAATACAGGATGCCATACGAGAGAGCCGACGAGGGTTGCTCACGGCATACATTTGGAGGGGCAACTCCGAGAGGAGCAGTCGAAGAGGCTGTGGAATGAGCGAAGTGTGCAACCCCTCCTATTGACACAACCCGGTTGCCAATGTTGACAAGTGGAATCAAGCGGAGTGCACGCGCTGCCGTTACCTTGACGCGGCACCACATGCCTGGCGGCGGACGGGTGAGCGGCAGGGTCTCCTCGTCACCCATCGGTCGGCGGAGAGGCGCCTGGGGGCAGACACCGGTCAGACACAATGCGGCCGCGCCGGGGAGCCGACACACGACAGCGGCCTCGGCCTGGACAGTCGGCGGCGCCAAGTGAACCCAGCTGTGACCGGGCCGGTGGTTTTAAGGCCGATTCGACAGCCGCGTTCGGGTGAGTGCGTCGCCCGGGGCGTGTGTGCGGCGGCACCGTCGATTGCGGGGCTGTACGGTCCGTGCGACCCGCTGATGACCGACTGCACGTGCTGCCGAGCCGCACAAAAACGGCGCCGCGCGGCGGCACGTGCGCGCCTCGCGCCGCGTGAGAGCGACGGTGGCCGAGCTTCGCAGCGCCGAGGAGGCATCACGTGCCTTTCGTGGCTCGGGCCACGCACCAGCGCAGCGGCCGAGGCCGTACCGGGCGCGCCTCCAGACGGCAACGGCGAGCACTTCAGCTTGGCGGTGCGGCAGCGGTCTGCCACACGGCCACGGCGATGGCCACGGCACCGTCTCATCCCGCGCGGCACAGCCTGACGCCCAACGCCCCCGCGCCGGACGCGCGCCGCTGAAGCGACGGCGGAACGGCGACACGACGACCCTCGGCCGCTGTGCGTCACGGGCGCCCAGCAGCCGTCCCAGCGGCGCAGCCCTCCACTGCGCCGACAGCGATCACACTCGGGCCGTCACCCGTCAGACCGTGACGGCCGTGACGGCCGAGCGGCGGCAGCAGAGCTGTGGCGGTGGCCGCCGTCGCGGCATCCCGCACGGCGCCCGCACGCCCGCCAGCTGGTTGCCAGCTGATACACAGCAGAGCGCGCGCCGCGCCACAGAACAGGCTCAGATGGAACTGCCGCCTCACCTCCGGCGCCACGGCCGTGACACCACGCTGACACGACTGCCACAACTGCCCTGGTGTCTGGGGCGGGGCAGCGGCACCACAGACAGGGCACACCTGGTGTCTGGGGCGGGGCAGCGGCACCACAGACAGGGCGCACCTGGTGTCTGGGGCGGGGCAGCGGCACCACAGACAGGGCGCACCTGGTGTCTGGGGCGGGGCAGCGGCACCACAGACAGGGCGCACCTGGTGTCTGGGGCGGGGCAGCGGCACCACAGACAGGGCGCACCTGGTGTCTGGGGCGGGGCAGCGACACCACAGACAGGGCGCACCACAGACAGTTGGCGGCAGTCCGGCCTCCGGACAGGGCCACGGCCAACTTTCGATTAGACAGGGAGATGGGATCGTTTCTGCGGGGAAATATTTCCACCATCAACGCGCAAGCACCGGCTGCCTGCGCCAGCACGCCATCAGTCCGACAGAAAGTGGGCCGGCCGACAACAGACCAATCACGCATCAATGTGCCATACGAGCAACAAGTGTCAGACAATACGCAGCATTCTGCAGCGGATAAGATCGCGGTGTGATAAGATAACAACAGGGCAAACGACTCAACGCGCGCCCTAATGAGGCATGCACCGAAAGGTGCAATTCGCACGCGGATCGCGACTATTTCCTGGAGTATTTCCCCAACCACACAGGATAGTTCCAGGCCATTGCGGGCATGCATGCTCCATGAGCCACCAGGCCAGTCGACCGCACAGCCAGAGGAGCCGGCATCGCCTGCACATGCAGCGGGAACAGGTCCGACAATCAAGATTTCATCCAGATCTCACATCAGGAATATACCGCAACAAGGTGATGTCATGATGTAGAGCTCTTAACGGAATGTCCGATGTGATGGTCATCAAAACCAACGTCATAAATGTCATCACAGTCAAATGACGTATGCATAGGTGCACGCGTCATAAAGACGAGCATGCATAGACGCACGCATGCTCAATCCATGATTTTACTCAGAATATCTAATCCATGTAACGAGTAGTACAGCATACGCATCAACAACTTTTTGCCCAGTGAGCATCAACGTGCTGCTGACAATACTTCTCTGTGAAGTAAATGTATCTTATGTCGTTGCCATGCAACAGCGTCAGAGCAATTTGAAGACACGGCCAAACCGGGAAGTGGAGGTTCGAGATTTGCCAAAACGTATTAACTGAGGTGGCGTGGTGTGTGCTCGGAGAAGCGCCTAAATATGCACACATATGAATATCATATATGGTCATTCGGTAGTCTCCCGGGCGTTTGAACTTCAGCTTCCAGTTATGAACCGTTGAGCACACATCGGTCAATCATGCCGCGCTATAAAAAAACGCAGAAAGCCGCTTTAGTTGGAAACGAAAATGGAAAAAGAGAAGCATTTGACTTAGTCCATGAGACGGTCCTGGGAGGGGGAGTCGACCTTGTCATGGGTTTGAAAACTAGTGGTGAGCTGTCCACCTCAACCGGCACCTCTGCTCCCACTCAGCTGTTGCCATAACACTCGTGATACCACATGACAAATGACCAGGTAAAAGGCGTCACGCCTTTACGTCCACCTTGCCAGGAGACAGGGGGTACAACGAATGGCATCCAGGTCCGAACAAGTCTAGAGGAGACAAACTACACTGGCAGTCGAGAAATAATCCATATTGGCGGTCGGGAGATTGCAGAGAGAAGTATTGCAGTGGCATTTCAAAAGGATCCCTTGTTTAATATGACACGCAATTCATTTGTGTCCAGATGTCATGAAAACTGAGGGAAAAATATGCTGGAAATGCAGAAGCGGAGGGGGTGGGGGAGGAGGAGGAGCAAATCCGTCCCACAACCGCCAACTGCACGTGCTCGTGCTGAGCGGTTACCCACGTCGTAAAAAGTTAGCAAAAAGCATGTTCCCTGTCGTTTAGTGTGGAAAAGCAATGACCTGGGAAGGCACTGAAGCGACCAGCCTTCCTTGCGTGACTTCTGTTGGTTTAATTTAGAATGATCAGAAACCAGATAATTATACGCTTCCGGCATGTCCGTTCTCGAGGCAGAAAGCCCTGAGATCCAGTCAATGGTGACTGAAGCATTCCGAGCTTCCCGCCACCTATTCATCCAGCGGACTCAGCACCGTTCCCATCATTTCGGCTAAGATGTTTCCATGGCCGGTTTTGGAATACCATAGCGTATAGAAAGTTTTAATAGTGATTGAGGGCACCCTTCCGAGCTAATTATCTCTACATGGTGTAACGCGCTGAATACTTCACATCACAAACTTAAGGGGAAGTAGAGGCAGTAGAGTAGGAGGGAAGTAAAGTAGAGTAGAGTAGAGGGAGTAGAGTAGGAGGGAAGTAAATGTAATACTATGTGCCGACTCGCCGATCGCAAGCATCATACTTCAGTTCGTTAGTTAGTTATTTGAGTTTAAGGGAGCTTCGAACACACAATATGATCATTGAGCGCCCAAAACAGGGCTGCAGATCTCTCACGAAGCAAGGGGGTCGAAATCCTTATTTTCAGGACATATTTTCAGATTGAACAATGAAAATAACAAATTAACATTAGCAGGGTACCAAACCAGGGGCTCCACCCCCGGGCCCACCTGGGATCTCCAGCCATGGCCTATAACGTATATATATAATATGTCCAAATACTATGAAAAGTGAAACCGAGGAAAATATGTGGCCTGAACTCCGATCGTTCTCAGACATCAAAGTATGGTCCCAGAATGAATAATTTCCGAGTCATATGTTAGCACGTTGCGATAGGTTAAACATCGTAACTATTTCCATAAAACAACCTTGGCTCCCCTGAAAAGTGCTGGCACGAGAAAAGTACATGTCACAAAGTCAGGGTTGCTAAGCAGCGGGTACACTGGGGTCTCTCATTGCCACAGAGAAGGTACTGATGGGTGGCATAAGTGTGGGCGATAGCAGTCTGCACAGCGTCAGATCGCTGCCTCTCGATCTGCGATAGCACGCTGACCAGTCTCCAGGGTGGTGTTGTTTTGCAAGCAACGCACTGTTAGTCTGCGTTCCAGCTCCTCTGCCACTCAGCATTCATGTCGGGTGAAATTCCAGAGATGCAGCTACTGGCTGAAAGTGGAAAACACGTGTTGCGGTGTTCCGGCCTGCCAATTTCGCTGCAAAATCGATTCACTCATTCCCGTATATTCCGACATGGCTCGGAGGCCAGCATACACGAACGCTTCCACCATCTCGTTGCAGAGTAGTACGACGTGTCAGAATGTCAAAATGTCGAACAGTAGAGAGTATGAGGGGGGTAACATCCGGTAAGTGTCAAAAGGCTGCTGAGATAGTCAGACAGTATGACATACGAAACACCTTGCGATATCGCAATGAAGGAAAGGGCTTTCATCATAGCGAACAGCTCAAAGGTATACACTGAAGCATACACGGGCAGGGTACAAGATTTAGCTGAGGTAGCACACACGAAAGCACATTCTGTCCAGTGTTGTTCTTGGAGCCATCGGCGTACATTTGCGTATGTCCTCGGTATGTATCTAGGACAGGTGATCCAAGGTTATCGCACGGAACGCTACAGATGGGGTATAATTTATACGCATCACTGTGAATGACAGGTCAACTGCCGGGGAGACCAGATGCCAAGTGGAACGGCTAATTGCTGCGTACGCATCACTTGGCGCACTCTTGACTCCTCTGTCACTAAAAAGAACACACATTTGAACAGGCAACGGCAAAGTTGCCACATTTCGGCCACTGCGAAATAATGCCAAAGTGCGCCGTGAGAACACCGCGTCGTACGTGAGGTGGGTGGGAAACTGTCGTAACTTGCATGCGTATGCCTGTCGTAGCCTCCGGCCAAGCATTACACGTTCTAATGCCAGGGGTTTCGTTCGTCTCTGCAAGCAGACTAGCAGTCGGAGTGGCTCTAAGCGTCCCGGTGACGGTCCACAATGCCGCGTGATGCACCGCGTTAAAAGTACGCTGATTGGTCCTGCAGGCATCACCATCGACATAACATTAGTCCAACTTAGACCGAATCCCGCCCGCCCGAGGATGGTCAGCCAGTCAGCTAGGTCACCAGAGGGCGGTCAGCTGGTCAGTTAGGTCACCAGATGGCGGTCAGCCGGTCAGCTAGGTCACCAGAGGGCGGTCAGCCGGTCAGCTAGGTCACCAGAGGGCGGTCAGCCGGTCAGCTAGGTCACCAGAGGGCGGTCAGCTGGTCAGTTAGGTCACCAGAGGGCGGTCAGCCAGTCAGCTAGGTCACCAGAGGGCGGTCAGCCGGTCAGCTAGGTCACCAGAGGGCGGTCAGCTGGTCAGTTAGGTCACCAGAGGGCGGTCAGCCGGTCAGCTAGGTCACCAGAGGGCGGTCAGCCGGGCAGCCCGGCCGACGGATTTCAGCAAATCACCTCAGCAACAAACCTCAAGTATGGCGGCTTCCGGTACTCTTATTATCTCAAACCTTACGCATGCGCAGACGCGCAGGCTGTCGCCAGAATCGGCCAAGTGGCCATTCCGGCAGTACATTCTCCGCGACATAGAGATCTTCAAAGTACTCGGTACTTTGAATGGGTAATTTGCATTTCAGAAGACGCGAGCGACACCTGGCCTAACGTTTCAAACAGTAACCACCAGGTGACAAAGCTACTCTTCACGCTTTCGGGACGGCGGAGGTGTCAAGTCTGCATGTCAAGTTGTATAGTGGTGCGAGGACCTCACAAACCTCAGATTTGCATTCGGCAAGAACCTATGACGTCAGAGACAGCCTCGATAGTGCCAGGCCGGCATCACAGTGGCGTCTCTCGGGCTGCATGCTGCCAGCCGCGAAAAGACGAACTCCCCGCGAATATCAAAAGACATGTGGATATTTCCGACGTGTAGCGAAGCGCACTCCCGAGCTCGTCTGCTCCTCGGACAAAGTTTTGCATGAATGCAAGATGTTCCATTTGAAAAGCTTCTGCAAAGACGACCGATTCTGGTGGAAATGTTCACTCACAGTGGCACGACTACAAGCAAACACGAGCGGAACAGGAGGTTGTAGACGCGAGTTTCCGTTACACGCCATCGGGTAATTGATAGTGTTACATTACTCGGAAATTACGAATATAAATGCCTCACTTCAGTGCAACGCACATGCAAAAGCAAATGGAGGAACGATAGGACCGATCGTCTCTCACTGAACATGCCCGGACAAAACATTAGACTGGACAATTTTCGGGACGCACAAGTCCCCTGCCCCACCTCTCTGATAATCTAACAATCTTTCCGGAAAGTCATCCCAGATTGATCAACCACCCTTTAACTGCAAACTCATGCCATAGTTATTCACACCAAATATAGCTTTCCAGACAACATATATGTATGCAGTTCCCCAATTTTGTTCATAACACTTATGGCATTTACATAAAAAAAACATGATAAACTATTTTTCCTCATTTGGGATACCTCTTATTTTATAGCCTATATCCCCCATGATCTGCCTAGATTCTCTGCACTGAACACCTACTCAGAGCCTCTTCATACCTATTGCTGAGCAATTCCTCTCCCCTCATGCCCAGGCGCAACCTATCTAATGCAAACATTTTTCCTCCCCAAAAATATCCTCACAGGTCTGAGAACCTTACACCATGCTTCTTAAAATATCTGCCACCCTCCTATTCAGTGCAATTACCCCATAATAGCATGCTGTGCTTGGTGCTTACTCTCGGGAGGACGGATGCTACCACTGCTCTCTTCCGACCTTGTCGTCGTCGCGTGACGTTGTTCCTGGTGGCGACAACTATCCTTCCCAAGCACGCTAACAATTTGTTCCATGTTTAAACCTTGTGTTCGAACATAGCAACTAATCAACTCCAGCTTAGTAGGACCAACCAACTCCAGCTTAACTTCACATTCAGCTCACAAAGTGAACAACTCCAATTGTCCCTATCTCCGGCGGAAAGAGATAGCATCAATAGCTTCCTCGCATTTGGGCAGACGGAATACACTCCGTATCCGGACGGCAGGCCTGGTCGATGCGCGTATCATCATACACTTACACGTATTCCAGGCGTGGACTGTCCGAACTTCCTGGCAAGTTTCGGGCATTCGACAACGCCAGGACAGCCACTAGCGCATTGGATTGCCGCTAACAGAACAGCAACAATGAGACATAATGAAGCGGTCTGGACATTATCAATGCAAAACATCACACCGACATGACATACATCGTTAAGTTATCAAAAACTTTTCAAAATGAGTGCAATTGAAATAGGAATTACGCGCATCAGAAGTATTGCAGAGACTTGGATTGTTATTTTTCTCCTTTTTTTCTTTGGGTTTGGAAGTGAACATTTTGGGGCACTAACATTCGGAGGAATTGTACTGTTTCTGACATAAAAACATTTTACTTTCCGGCGAGTATCGGGAAGGTTTTCTTTAAAGTAATGTAGGTTGCGGTCGTTTTCTAAAAACTCAATTAAATATTTCTGCAAAAAGGCGTGCATAACTTTTTGGAGAGGAAAATGTTATGGATGGCAAACATCCAGGACAAGGCAGTGTTTCCGACACTGATACCAACCAAATATTCAACGCCCTATCTTGAAAATGACTTCGATACGAGCCGCTGTTCATTCAATCCATTTTGCGATCCATTTAAGGGTACTTAATTCTGAATGAGTTGTTCATAAGAACACCTTAGTCTCCCGCTGCCCCTCCTCAGGTCCGTAGTCCAGAAATACACATGTCTGGTCCATAGCGTGAATGCAATACTGATGTCACATGTCGCAGTCTTCCACTCACCATCTCGCTCCGAATCAACTGTGATTTGACCAACAGCAAACACAAGCTGCAATCATGCTGCACATTGAGTTCCTTGGAGTTCGAGATCAGCAAGCTACCCAATAACGATTCGAAAGGTCATCTCCCTTGCTGATCTGAACCGGGTCGCCCAGTCTTCGGTCATCGCCGGGTCTGTGACCGCTCAACCTACTGACTGGTGTGTTCATGACTGACTGTATGTGCAAGCCACGCCTGAACCCGGCCTGCCTCGTCCACGTGCACGAACATAAGGCACTGCCAACGTGGAACTGCCGCGATCCACGTGCAAACAATGACTGCTCAGAAAACGCAATCAAGCCCACCATCCAATCCTTGCATCCTAATAACAATGCATTCCTTATGCAATTATTGAAAAGGATTGCAATGTAATATAACAAGTTCTGCAACCCAAACCTCATCCACCCCTACTCACACGACCATCAATCAGTCTCTCACCAGTCTTTTGAAAAAGTAAAGTACCAAAACTGCCAACGTGACACAAAAGGAGCAAAAATAAATCTGGAATCCTAGTGGCAACATCAGGATGCTTCATTTAATACATTCTGGTTTTGGTAGGACAATTTACTACATGTATGCTTAGGAAATGAACAAACATGAGGACATGCTATATTGCTATTCAAAGCTGATGAATGTTTCACCAATATACATATATATATATATATATACATATATATATATATATATATATATATATATATATATATATATATATATATATATATATATATATATATATATACATAAACACACCAACAGAGGTGATAAACTTCATGAACTACAAAACTTTACTTACTCTGCATTCGTTCCATTGTCTTGTATCTAAGAAGGTGCAAAATCAAAACCAAATTAATAAAAATAAGGCAAACTGTTTACTTTAGATAGCCTGTGAAAGAAAACAAAACACATTAGCATTGACGAGACATGATCTGCAATTCATAAAAGGGTGGAGCATCATCATTATCAAGTATTTTGGATTATCAATACCCATTTCAACACTCCCCCATTTGCCATCCTGCACCATCACACTAAACGTGACCTAGACAGTAGGGCCTCAACGCGAAAAGCTCTGCTTCAGGATAGTGAGCAACCAGGGATGTGCTGACAAAGCAACTAGCGATACTGCTGAATGGCTCACAATCGTCAGCAATGCAGTGGTTCGCCAGTGCAGTGCCACAGAAGATCCTACCCTCGTGCAGAGCAGGGGAGGGCACATGTCATCTCCTCATCACCCTTGTTTGAGGTTAGATGAAGAGAAGCAGAAAACAGCATGATGTAGCATCATCTGTGAGCTTTTTGGAAGTACTTGGAACAATTTGCCTACCTCTCTTGGTTGACCTTCCAGTTCAGGTCAAATGGGTCAATGTCAAGGTGAAGTCAGTCACTCCATCCTTGCTCCTGTTTTCAGACTCTGGCCATGAAGCAAATTGATTTCATGCTTCAATATTGATGAAATGCTGATGAAAGACTTCTTCTAACACCATAACATATACACAGGCCACCATTCAGGGCTAAAACAAGGTTAAACAAGAAATGTGGTTAAAAACCAAGGTTAAAAACAAGAAATGTGTTATCAGTTATTGATGCTGATAATTTTAAAGCAGATTGTGATCAAGAAAAGGTAATAATTGACATGAATGCAAAGCCCTCTCTCCTTTCCTTCTTTTGTTGCCACATTTTTAGAAATAACTCCACACATTTTTACCATTTGGAAAAATTTTCCTATGACCAACCAATAGAAAATACAGATAAATTTCATCACCATAATCATGCCAGAAACAAAATTGATGAGCATGATTATCATTGCATCCAATGATTGAGTCATTTTTACCTTGGAATAGTCCACATTTTACCTCCAGAGCATGGGCGATACCTGCACTCTTGGGACGTTTTATATTGTATCCTTGTGACTTGATGCAATATTCACTTGAAACTAAACAAATATCAGAGGACATAATACATTCATTATGGATATTAAAGTTTCTCAACTAATAATTCATGACATAATTACTGGTTTGGGAAAAAATTGTGTCAATAGTTTTTCTACAAGGTATAATTGCAATTTCAGGTAACCACAAGACAAGTTTTACACACATTTTACCTCCATGAAGCAAACAAATGGGATATGTTTGGTTGGGTTAGGTTAGGTTAGGCTGTTCTTTTAAGCAGAACAATTTTCCCAATTGAAGTTTCTTTTCCTCACAAAATTGGTTGTTTTCTCTAAAAACAGAGTAGGCTATGGTATTATTGCAAATTGAGGTATCCAAAAAACAAGCTTAACACACATTGCACCTCCAAAAGCAAACAAATGGGTTAGGTTTCACCAGGTTAGGTTAGGTAGGCTTTTATTGCATGTTAGACAAATTTGCACAAAAAAAAAATAACAAAAAATCTTTGAAAAAGGTCAGACTAAGTTATGTTAGGATACATTTTTTAATATGATTTTTTTAAAAAAACATTGTTTGGATGTGTTCAATTACACCAAAAAAAATATTTCCTTGTATGCAAGCTTAGGTCAGGTTAAGTTAGGTTAGGTTACAATACATATTTTGTCTGTATTCTGAATGTTGCCTTTTATTATATTACCTATTACTTATATTACCTATTACCTAAGTTACTTATATTACCAAACTCCAAGCCACATTTTGGGTGTTATTTTGCCTCTCAACTGAGCAGCATTCAAATAATGATTTCTTGTTAGGTGTGAGATGTCAAAATGGGTAAGGCAGGATGTCAAAATTCCCATGGAAGTAATGTTATTTATCATTGTGTTAAGTCCTGCAAACCCAGTTTTTAGATAATTGCATACTCATGATTGTTCCTGTGAGGCTTACTGGCCTATAATTTTCAACTTTCCCTCTTTCTCCTTTCTTGAAAATAGGAACTACATTTGCCCTTTTCCAATCTGTTGGAATTTCATTCACTAAATGAAATTCCAACAGATTGAAAAAGGGCAAATGTAGTTCCTATTTTCAAGAAAGGAGAAAGAGGGAAAGTTGAAAATTATAGGCCAGTAAGCCTCACATCCCTAGTCTGCAAGGTACTCGAATCAATTATCAAAGATAGAATAGTTAGTTTTCTGGAAGGAAACAGATTGATTCAAGATACTCAACATGGGTTTAGAAAAGGGGGATCGTGTCTCACAAATCTCTTGGACTTTTTAAATTTTGCTACAGAACAATTTGATCAGGGAAATCAGGTTGATGTAGCATATCTTGACTTCAGTAAGGCCTTTGACAAGGTACCCCATAAATGGTTAATGATGCAGCTTCAGGTCCATGGCATTGCAGGTAGCATCCTAAAATGGATTGAGTTGTGGCTTTCAGATAGACAGCAGAGAGTGATGCTAAATGGTACAAAGTCATCATGGCAAAATGTTCCTAGTGGAGTCCCTCAGGGGTCAGTACTGGGGCCACTGTTGTTCATTATATTTGTGAATAGCATTGAATGTGGCCTCAGCAGTAAGGTTTTGAAATTTGCGGATGATTTGAAGATCTTTAGGGCAATAACAGGGCACAATGAGCAGGTTTTGCTGCAGAACGACTTAGACGAGCTTGTGAAGTGGTCCGAAAAATGGCAATTTAATTTTGATAAGTGCAGTCAAGCATGTAGGTAGGCAGCATATGAAGGTGCCATACTTGATGGATGGTCAAGTACTATCTGTGACTCAGCAGGAGAAGGACTTAGGTGTTATTTTGAACACAAAATTGGGGGCATCAGAACAGACAAAAGAAGCCAGGAAGAAGGCACTAAGAATGCTTGGGGCGATACAGAGAAATGTGTCATACAAAAGTGAGGAGGTCATCAGGAAGCTTTACTGTGCATATGTCAGGCCACATTTGGAATACTGTGTCCAAACTTGGTCCCCTAGTTATGAGAGAGATTGTTGGCTTTTAGAGAGAGTATAAAAAGGGCAACAAAATGGTTAATGGTATAGGCAACCTGGCATATGAGGAAAGATTGAAGAAATTGAATGTTTTCACTTAGATATAGAAGGCTGAGGGGAGATCTCATCGAGGTTTTTAAATTTGTTCATGGTCAGGAACAGGGATATCTCAGGGAAATGTTTGAATTTAACAGAAATGATGCAATTAGAGGTTATCAATTCAAAATTAAAGTTAATCACAGCAGGACAAGGTTAAGACAGTCTTTCTTCACCAACAGGGTAGTAGAATACTGGAACCAGCTGCCAGGAACAATTGTCAGTACAAAAAACACTGAACATCTTTAAAAATGGCATAGACAATCATTATAAGAATAGGGGGCTTGTTTTTCTGTATTCCAGGGAGGGTTGATTGACAGATTTGGTGAGCAACTGGTTCAGTGTACAAAGTGCAACCAAGAAGGGCCCTTGTGGCTCATAGTTGCACTGATCTTTTATGTCTTTATGTCTTATGTTCCCATTTTGCATGTTTTGAAAGGCACCTTATCTGGAGATACCAATATCAACGATAATGATGCAAACACCTATGCTACTCACTGGCATTGTATAACATAGCACATCTAGGTAATCTCTTCACCTGAAATTGTGCTGGGATGTTCTTTAATCATGATCTCAGATCTGTTATGGTAAGCAAAATTATGAAACTTGTGAACAGGATACAGTTAGAAACAAAGTATGCAGACTATACAAACATGCACCAAGAAGCACAATGGTGATACTTCCTTGGAAAGGATGTCAATTCAGTGTTCATTAAGTGGTATATTCCATCCTATTTTGCAAATAATTTATCATTTCAACTGAGAAGTATGCATTTCCAGAGGAAATGAGTGGTCACATCATGCTAAGCATATCCATAAGCATTGCATTGGAAACAGAAATTCTGAGAAATCAGAAATTATCCTTAAGTTGGGAATTTACACAAATTCAGACCATAGAACTACCCAATTTTATAAATTAATTGTATCCAAGAGTCACATTTTTTCCCTTAAATTGTGCAGTAGAGTGGGAATTGGATTGCATGGAGTGGGACCTGTTCTTTCACCAAGATGTTGCTCATGCTTTGTCTAAAACATGTACCTATGTCAATATGGAATTGCAGGTAAATTTCCAGAAACAGGTAAAATGCAATTTTTTGGAATTTTTTGTTTAATACAGGGTATTTTAACGTAAAAATCATGGTGTGACCACTCATTTTCTCCGCAAATGATTACTTTTAAGTCAGCGACGGTTGATGACATCATAATGATTTGATGACGTCATATGCATTAAGTCTGGGGAAGAAAAAAAAACCTAACCCAACCTAACCTAGACTAAGATAACGTAGCATAATATATAAAATATATTATATCATAATATAATCTAATCTAATCTAATCTAATCTAACCTAACCTAACCTAACCGGAAAACCAGAATCGTCCGAAACAAATTTTTCTGCCATGAAGTCATCAAATATATTAAAAATAAAATAATACAGCATCGGAAGAAATTTCCGGCCCTTGTCGACAGTTGCTGGCGCAACGTGTTGCGAGTATTCATTCTCGGAGATATTGTCGAATTAAGGCAGAAACATAAGGTTTTCGATGACAAAGAGTATTAAATAGAGTGCATGAAGTGTTGAATGTCTTCTTTATCACGTCTGTGACACACCAGGTACGGATAATTATACGCGATGTGCTGTTTGCAGACTGAAGATTATGGTCGTGTATTTGTTTGCCAACTGAAAAATAATTATTTGTGGAGAAAATGAGTGGTCGCATCATGATTTTTAAATTAAAATACCCTGTATTCAAAAAAAAAATTCCAAAAATCGCATTTTACCTAGATCTGGAATAATACCGAATTGCCTACCTCGGTATCCACCTTTGCTAGTAGTAGCATTCCAATTATCGGATCAATCCAGATAGGCCATGTAGCTCTAGCGAGACCTAGCACTTTATGACTTTTTCAAACTTACCCGAAGCGCTCCCAGCACAAATTGTTATTTCAAATTACAGGGCTACAGAAAACATTCTATACTTATTTTACTTGGGAATTTCCGTGGAAATTTCTTCGGCTCAATAGTAACTAATGCGCTATTTATGTATACAACAGCGCTCCTGCCATATTAATATTTTCCTTTACGATCTAAAATGAATGCAGAAGCACATTCTTATCCGATTTCCTGAAGCATTACGTTTATTACAACGAAGAATGGCTCTGTTTCTTCTGCCTTGCTAAGCTAAAGGACATGCAGATGGGCTAAGAAGTAAAATAACCTAATGTGCATTGCACCTACGTGCTGGGCTGGAACATTGCGGCTAAATTTACCTATTTTTACGAGTATTTGCTGCCGATACTACCATCTGAATATCCTGGCTGCTTGTGCAGTGTGTCAGCACCAACCAAGATCTGCAACTGCAGATCTAGGCTGCAAACATTGCGAAGTATATCAGTCATCTGCGAGCAAGGATGACGTAGGTCTATCCTTCATTCGTACCGACATAATTCATAATCTAATAGAAAACACGGTGACGAGACCAGGTAGTTTTTTTCGCCTGGCTACGCTTCCACCACGGTTGTGTTTGGGTTGCGTTTTCACACGGCACGGTTCCAGTGTTGCCAGTGGCGCACCGGAGGGGGGGGCCCAGGGGGCCCGGGCCCCCCCATGAGACCAAAGTGCCCTTTTGACCGAAAAGTGCCCTATTGTCCGGAATGTCCCAAATTTAGCCCAAAAATCACCTGCCTTATCATAAAGCAGGTGATTTTCGGGCTAAATTTGGGACATTCCGGCCAAAAAATCATTTTTTTCTAGCAATTTTAAAACAAATTGCTTGCCACCCCCCTCCGGTCAACAAACCTTCCAGTGTGGCCCGGGGCGCAAAGTGCCCTTTTGGAGCCGGTCAAGTGCCCTTTTGAAGCCGGCCAAGTGCCCTTTTCTGTCCGGGCTCCCCCGTGGAAAAATCGTGGGTGCGCGCCTGAGTGTTGCCGTCATGGTACGATCGTACCAGATCTGGTAATTTTTCTACTTTTCTGGTACGCAGGTACGACGGAGGGAAATCTGGTACTTTTTCGCCGCAATACATTTCTTTCGTATTTTTATTCATTTTCAGTTCGCATTTCTTCTGAAATGGACAGGCCAATTTTTGTTCTTCTAAACTCTGCTTGTATTCAGAGGGGATGAAGTTAGGCCATACAATTACATCGAGATCTATCGTGCCTACTTTCACTTATCTCGCAGCATGGTGGCGCTAACTGGTACACATACAAAGCACTACGCATTGCTTAGGCTATGCTGCTGCCCCATCTGAAGAGACACGGGACAACTGAGGGTCACAAGAAGAATGTAACCGGCTCTGCAGGCTGTGGTAAGCCACCCGCGTTTGTTGCCGCCGCAGAACCATGGCCACCATATAAATAGCAGGATAATGTGGCCCTGTGGCCCAGGGCGAGCTACTGCTGGCGGGGCTCATCGTTGAACATCATCCGTCATTATCGGCAAGCGGCCATCTCGTACCTTAGTCAAAAAGGTATGCCCAGAATCGGAAGTGGCAAAATGCCTTAAGTCGGCCAGAACGAGGACTACTAAGATTATTAATGATGCCATAGGAGCAGAGGAGAGGGTAAGAGTGAGTGCATGCACTCACTCTTGAGCATGAGTGAGTGCACATGAGTGTACTCATGCGCAATACCCATTCTCACTGATCGTGGACAAGACGACCGACAGGTCTACTACCAAATATCCTATCATTGTGGCACGTGTTTTTGAGGACCGAGGCGGCAAAACCAGGGACCTGTTCTTGGACTTGGTGAAGGTCAAGGATGCCCACCGACCAGGGCCTGCATGACGCCACGTGGCGTGCTGTCAGTTAATGATGTGCCCCTGAAGAACATGATTGGATTTGCGACCGATAATGCTAGCGTCATGGTGGGGTGTCACCAGAGTGTACAGGCACTGTTTAGGAGAGAACTCCCGCACATCTTGATCACCGGCTGCATATGCCATTGCCTGCATCTGTGCAACTCCGCAGCGTGCACGAAGCTGCCTTCATCCATAGATGATCTAGCCCGAGACGTATACAGCTATCTCAACAATAGCCCGAAGAGACTCCTCGAGTGCCAAGCTGTCCAGGATCTAGTTGACGTCTCAGTCCACAGGCTGCTGCTCCCCTGTAGGACGAGGTGGCTCTCCCTCGAGGCGGTGGTGAAGTGGATGTACGAGCAGTGGGCAGCCCTACTCCTCTTCTTCCAGCACGCGGCGGACGAGGATCACGTCCACGCCGCTCGAACCATCCTAAACGCCCTACGCGATTCCATATACAAGATGTACATCGCTGTCCTTAACTACGCTCTCCCACTGATCACTGGGGCGAACAAGGGGTTCCAGTCCGAGTCATCCAAGGTCCAGAATGAACGAGCTCCTGAAGCTCTACCTCTCCGTGGCCAGCAACTTCCTGCGTGCTGAGCCAGGTGTGCTACTGGAGATGGTCTATCCTGATCACCCCAGGAACTTCCTCCCCCTGGAGCAGAAGCACTGTGGCGCTAATGTCGAGGCCATCGTCCTCTCAGAGTTTGTTCCCCAGGAGGTGGTCCAAGCCTTCCGACTCCGTGTACAAATGGTCTACACCGAGCTCTGCAGGCAGATCCGGCGACGATTCGACTTCAGCGACAAGACCAGGGTGCTTCTGGAGCTGCTGAACCCGACCTCGCAAGCGCCCTCCATCGTGTCGCTGACTTTGAGATTTCCCAATCTCATCAAAAAGACCGAGTACGAGGTCCTGGATTCAGAATGGCGAGGATTCCAGCAGGCAGCGAAGGAGCAGCTCCCGAATAAGGAGAAGTCGGCGTGCGAGTACTGGGCGGAGGTGAAGAAGCTGAGGGATGGCAGTGGCGAGCCAGCATTCCCAAAAGTAGTCCAGCTGATGCAGGATCTCCTGTCCCTGTCGCACTCCAGCGCGGCCGCCGTGAGAGTATCATCCAGCCTAAACCTCATAAAGACAACAGCGGAACCGCCTCCAGGTAGGAACAGTGCATTATCTGATCCTCACCAAGCAGCAAGTCACGCCCTCCTGCCACGAGTGGACGCCCACGACTTCCATGAAGTCAAAAATGAATCACCAATAACAAATGAAAATGACTCACCAATAACAACGCACATTCCACTGCAGGTTCGTTCCCGTCTTTACTCCTCCACCCCGTCCTCATTTCCTGCGATATTAAATACGGTGAGCATCCCGAATCTGCTGGTGGTAAAAACTTATGAAGCACTGACTGACATTTCTTATTTCTTTGTGATGCCGAGAATAGCTGTTTTGCGCATTGCATTCGTATTGTCCTTTGTCGTCACAATTGAAAACTACTTTCACTAGGCGGCGTCAGGAGTCTAAAACTGAACCTGTCCTGATTTCTGACAATTTATACCAACGTATCTAGAGAGCACCTAAAACACCAAGAAAATGATCTAAATTACTTGTTTAGCCATACAATTGTCGAAATTATGCCTACTTTTTATGGTACGAAATTAGGTACATTTTGGCCTACGATCTGGTACGAAACATAGCGAATCTGGTACGATTTGGGTGCGATCCTGGTGCACTGTGAAATTGAGCCGCGGCAACACTGCACGGTTCACCACCGTTGTTTTCATGCATAAGGCATCCGTGTGGTGTGTTGTTTGAGGTGTGGGAGTGCGCGAATTTCCGTTGATTCTAAAACGTATTCTCATTTGTAAAAACATCTGGTGGTGGAGCTTCATTGTGGAACGTGATGCGCTATATGTGATGGAAATGCTACAGGTCGCGCAACTGAGGTGTGCATTGCAAAAGTTGATCAACTGAAGTAGGGTAAGTTGCCGAGATTTCAACCTCAAGAACAATAGCCGGTTTTACAGCGGCAATCGATCATCTGTAAGATGTGCCCATTTCTTCATAGGAACGGTTACTCCTTTAAATTAAATCCTTTAGGTTGCAACCAAGAAGGGCCCTTGTGGCTAATAGTTGCACCGATCTTTTATGTCTTTATGTCTAAATTGAAATGGTCTTCTGATGATCTTGATTTTGATGATTGTGATGATCTAAGATCATTCTGATAATCGTAGATGATCTTTGAGATCAAGGAATCATTTGCATGGTTAGGAAAACAGGCTACTTATGGATTTTTGGCACCTAGAACATTATCACTCCAGAAAAGTATCCTCCCATTTTTCTCATCTCAAGGTTAAATGGTGCCATTTTATAAGTAGATAGGTACCTACTCCAGATTCACTGTGAAGTGCAAGCTTAGGCCATGATGTCAATGGTTGTAAGAAAAATATCCTGTTTGATTACCCCAAAGTTTTCCTCTCCACATCCAGGATTAGGAAGCCCAAATCCAATCTTGGTAGCTTGTCATGAAACCTTCTGGGCATTGGTAGCTCTGGTTAAGCTGAGTGTATGGCATGCCAGAGGTATGGTGTTCAATTCCCTGTGATGCCCACCCTTCCTGCCGGTGTGAGAGGCAGGGACGAGTGGTCTAGGGGTAAGATGCTCGTCTCACAATCGAAAGATTGTGGGTTCGAATCTCACCTGTCGCTACTCTTCGCCCGCGACCAATCGGTGTGAGAGATTGGCGACGCTATATGACTCAACGGTCAACGTGTTGTAAAAACCAATAACCACCAGTGTGAGAGGCAGGCAATGCCATATGGCCTCAGCTGCTGATTGTGTTGTAAAGCCAGCCAGTCATATAACCCTATAGAATCTAGGTTGAATTTGCACATTTCCTGATTTTGTTTTAGAATCCTAGATATAAATGACAATAAAAAATGAACCCTCATGATATATATACCAATCCCTTTGGGTATTCTTTCAGTTTAAGTTTACCATGAGATAAGTTTTGCATGCATTTTACCACCAGGAAGCATACAAAGAGGTTTTTTTTGGGAAATTATAAAAAGTTGTTTTTGTTCTTCAAAAACAGTTCAGATTAGATTAGATTAGGTTAGGTTAGGTTAGGTTAGGCTTTTTAATTGGAAAAGTTTTGAGAAAAAATGTTTGGAAATTTTCCACTAAACATAATTTGCTTTCTTTATGGAAGGTTAGGCTAGGTTATGTTAAGTTATGTTATGTTGCATCTTTTTTAGTTTGAACATTACTTTTTATGCTATATTGCATAATTCAAGACAACTTCTTGGGTGTAATTTTGCCTCCCAACTGACAAGCATGCATTTGCAGAGGAAATGCATGGTAAGTTCATGTTCAGCACATTTAAACATTGCGTTCAAAAATGAAATTTAAAAAAATCAGAAACTGAGGACATAAACAAAGAAGCCTTAAACTGCAAATTTGCCTCCATTTGTGTGTTCCATTAACATGAAGTTCATACAATTTTGGAACAATGACAGAGTAACAAACATCAAAATAAGACAATTTAAAGTTTTGTTCATTCAACTTTGTAATTGGATTTCAAAGATGTGCTATGGCCATGCTACCTGGCACAGATTTGCCTATGAATATCCATCAACTTGCTCACATGACTTGCCTTGGTATTAAGTTCTCCTGTGGCAGGTCTGATCACACCTGTGCAGTGTTGGGAAAATAAACTGTCACTGAGTTGTTGGCATCCAATACATTATCCTCTCAGTTTTTCTCATTTGGAGGTTGAATGGTGCTCTTTGACAATTACCTACTCTGTGATGAAGGTCCACTGGAAAGTATAAACTGAGGTTTTGATGTCACAGGTTATACAAAAAAATATCCTCCATATTTGATTACCACCAAAGCTTCCTCTCCACATTCAGAATGGCAGAGTGTGTCTCCCTGTTTATGTGACAGTGTGCACTGTTGCTGTGTTACTGTGTTGCTCTGTCTGTGTGACTGGTGATAGTATGATCTGCTGTTGTGTTGTCCTGTATGTGTGTGGTTGGTGACAGTATAAACTGCTGCTGTGTTGTCCTGTATGTGTGTGGTTGGTGACGTATGAACTGCTGCTGTCACCCTTAGTTTAATTGGTGGCAATGTGACCTGCTACTGTGTCACTTTGTCTGTTTGACTGGTGACAGTACCAGCTGCTGCTGTGTCATTCTATCTGTGTGACTGGTGGCAGTTTGACCTACTGCCATGTTGCTCTGTTTATGTGACTGGTGACAGTATGGGCTGCTGCTGTGTCGCTCTGTCCATGTGTGACTGGTGGTGACAGTATGACCTGCTAGTGTGTCACCTTGTCTGTGTGTGACTGGTGGCAGTATGGGCTGCTGCAGTGTCACCCTGTCTGTGTGTGATTGGTGACAGTTTGACCTGCTGCCATGTTCATCTGTTTATGTGACTGGTGACAGTATGAACTGCTGCAGTGCCACCCTGTCTGTGTGTGATTGGTGACAGTATGAGCAGCTACTGTGTCACCCTGTCTGTGTGTGATTGGTGACAGTATGAGCTGCTACTGTGTCACCCTGTCTGTGTATGACTGGTGACAGTATGAGCTGCTACTGTGTCACCCTGTCTGTGTGTGACTGGTGACAGTGTGAGCTGATACTGTGTCACCCTGTCTGTGTGTGACTGGTGACAGTGTGAGCTGCTGCTGTGTCACCCTGTCCGTGTGTGACTGGTGGTGACAGTATGGGCTGCTGCTGTGTCACCCTGTCTGTGTGTGATTGGTGACAGTATGAGCTGCTGCTGTGTTGCCCTGTCTGTGTGTGACTGGTGGTGACAGTATGAGCTGCTGTGTATGACGTGTGAGCTGCTGCTGCTGCTGCTGTGTTGCTCTGTCTGTGTGTGATTGGTGACAGTGTGAGCTGCTGTTGCTGTGTTGCTCTGTCTGTGTGTGACTGGTGACAGTACCTAGCTGTTGCTGTGTTGCTCTGTCTGTGTGGGATTGGCGACAGTGTGAGCTGCTGTTGCTGTGTTGCTCTGTGTGTGATTGGTGACAGTGTGAGCTGCTGTTGCTGTGTTGCTCTGTCTGTGTGTGACTGGTGACAGTACCTAGCTGCTACTGTGTTGCTCTGTCTGTGTGTGACTGGTGACAGTACCTAGCTGTTGCTGTGTTGCTCTGTCTGTGTGGGATTGGCGACAGTGTGAGCTGCTGTTGCTGTGTTGCTCTGTGTGTGATTGGTGACAGTGTGAGCTGCTGTTGCTGTGTTGCTCTGTCTGTGTGTGACTGGTGACAGTACCTAGCTGCTGCTGTGTTGCTCTGTCTGTGTGTGATTGGTGACAGTGTGAGCTGCTGTTGCTGTGTCGCTCTGTCTGTGTGTGACTGGTGACAGTACCTAGCTGCTACTGTGTTGCTCTGTCTGTGTGTGTCTGGTGACAGTACCTAGCTGTTGCTGTGTTGCTCTGTCTGTATGTGTCTGGTGACAGTACCTAGCTGTTGCTGTGTTGCTCTGTCTGTGTGTGTCTGGTGACAGTACCTAGCTGCTACTGTGTTGCTCTGTCTGTGTGTGTCTGGTGACTGTACCTAGCTGTTGCTGTGTTGCTCTGTCTGTGTGTGATTGGTGACAGTGTGAGCTGCTGTTGCTGTGTTGCTCTGTCTGTGTGTGTCTGGTGACAGTACCTAGCTGTTGCTGTGTTGCTCTGTCTGTGTGTGATTGGTGACAGTGTGAGCTGATGTTGCTGTGTTGCTCTGTCTGTGTGTGACTGGTGGCAGTATGACCTGCTGCCGTGTCAATCTGTCTGGGTGGCCTTTGATAGCTTGGCCTGCTGCTGTGCTGCAGGTCTGAGCACACCTGGTGGCCACCATGCTGTTCGGTCGTGATGTTCTCCTGTCACCCGCCAAGCTGCAGAGTCTGGATGAGCACAAGTACAGCTGCCAGAGCGCCAGCATCCTGGACCCATACATGCAGCCCTGGTGGAATTGGCTGGTCACCAAATGTCCGCTCTGGCTGGCGCCCAACCTCATCACGCTGGCAGGTCTGGCCATCAACATCATCACCACGCTCATCCTCGTCTACTACAGCCCCGACGCAAAGGGCAAGGTGAGACGGACGCGATGGTGTGTGCCTTTAGCTGCGTGGAGGCGTCTGCGAGCTATAGCTATCAGTCGCAGTGGGCTGTGTTGAAGGAGGTTGGGGTACGGACCACACCACCACTGGCCTGCCAATGGCCAATGTGATATTTCTGCATAACTGATGCCTGTCCTGTAAAGAAAGTGTTTTTGTTGCATGTTTTGTTTTGTTGCATGCTTTTTGTTTTGTTTGCTGGTTAGGGCATGTCGTAGCTGGTCCGTAAATGGCGATACTATGCAATCTGTTGATAACCTCCATGGTGATACATCCAGGTACCAGTCGTGCCTGGTCTGTTTCAGGGTGATTTTGTTGAATCATCAAACAGTGAAATTACTCCTTTCAAGCAAAAGGACATATCCTTGGGCCAGGAGTTTCTTGGTGGTGCTCATATAACCAAGTTGGCACATATATATATATATATATATATATATATATATATATATATCCACATTGCAGCTGCACTTGCATGTATGCATGTGTCCTGATTTGTCGGGACCCTGTCACGGACCCAGTCTCCTGGCGGGAACATCCGCCCTGCTGTCGGCGCTGGTCCGTCGCTGATGTAGTAAGTTGGCGGTGCACGTACACTCTACGTACGTACACACCCGGTGCACGTAACTGGTATGTACGTACACGCAAGTACATAAACGGAGTAGTGCGTACACACCCGGAGTCGGGAGCCCTGAGTTGCCGGGACCCTGTCACGGACCCAGTCTCCGGCCGGTATCCTGTCGCCAGCGGCCACCGGTCCGCCGCTGGCGTCGCAAGTTGACGTGCTGACTGGCACCACGCTGCGATTCGGGGTCGCGTAGTATGTTTGGCTCGGTCAGCTGCGGTGCTATCTGCCGGTGGGCGCCGTGTACTTCTACCATGTGACATGTAAACGATGTTTATGCTGGACATATTTAGCCGAATGTCGTCGACCGCGCCCCTCCCTCTGAGGTACGGGTGTTGTAATGGCTTAGTGCCGGCGCTTGATTAACGAGTTATGTGTAAAAGAGTAGTGGGTCAGAGCGGGGTACGCGACTGGTCGGCAGACGAAGTTCGATCGACGGCCTGAGCGGACGCGCTGTTGGACGGCTGACCGTCACGGTGCCTGGAGGAATTTGGTTCGTGACACGAACATTGAGGAGACATGCGAGTGTCTGTGAGGCCACTGTTGGAACTGGTGTCTATATTAAACATTGTGTGATAAGTCATCGGCGTTTTACTTACTCGTACGCCCTAACAAAAGAGGGTAAATAGCGGTAGTTATATTTCAGGACAAGTTGTCGGGAGTCAGGTCTGAGCTAGACATCACGAACCAGGAAAAGAACTCCTTAACTTGTCGGAAAACGACTGCGATGTTTACTCCCTATTGTCGGGGTTTATGGGCGGGGGCGCAACTAGGGTTTGCTTAAGGAGGGCAGCCTGATCCCCACACAAAAAAAAACTATATGGAGAACGACTTTAGTGCGTGAAGCGCGGCGAACATTTGTTGTTTGATGTTATGCAAATCTCAAATATCTATTTGATCTAGTTTAATCGTTTTTGTTAAGGTGTGCAATGCTGCGGGCCCCGTGACCGTCAGCCGTCCAATAGCACGGCGGCCGTTCGGCTCCACTCCACAACCCCGTCTCCCGTGCCCGTCTCCCGTCCCTGTCTCCCGTCCCCGTCTCCCGTCCCCCTCTCCCGTCCCCGTCTCCCGTCCCCGTCTCCCGTCCCCGTCTCCCGTCCCCGTCTCCCGTGCCCGTCTCCCGTCCCTGTCTCCCGTCCCCGTCTCCCGTGCCCGTCTCCCGTGCCCGTCTCCCGTCCCTGTCTCCCGTCCCCGTCTCCCGTGCCCGTCTCCCGTCCCCGTCTCCCGTCCCCGTCTCCCGTCCCCGTCTCCCGTCCCCGTCTCCCGTCCCCGTCTCCCGTCTCCCGTCCCCGTCTCCCGTCTCCCGTCTCCCGTCCCCGTCTCCCGTGCCCGTCTCCCGTCCCTGTCTCCCGTGCCCGTCTCCCGTCCATGTCTCCCGTCCCCGTCTCCCGTCTCCCGTCTCCCGTCTCCCGTCCCCGTCTCCCGTGCTCATCCGCACGTCCCGTTCCGGCGCGCGGGAACCGTATCGTTTCACACAACTCATTAATCTAGCGCCGGCACTAAGCCACAGGTATCCCATACAACACCCATGCATCAGAGGGAGGGGCGCGGTCCACGACACTGGGCCGGGCATGTCCAGCATGGACATCGTTTACATGTCACATGGTAGGAGTAGCCATACACTGCGCCGACCGCCAGACAGCACCGGAGCTGACCGAGCCAAGCATACCACACGATCCCGAATAGCGGCGTGGTGCCAGTCAGAACATCGTCAACTTGCGACGCCAGCGGCGAACTGGCGTCGGCCGACGACAGGATTCCGGCCGGAGACTGGGTCCGTGACAGGGTTCCGGCAACTCGGCTCATTCGCACATACAGGTGCAGCTCTAATTTGGATATACATGTCAACTTTGCTACACTTTCTATTGGCGCTATGTCCAGCCCCTAACATTGGCACTTGCAGACGCCTCAGTGAACCTGTTGGCGCCATGTCCAGCCCCTAGCATTGGTACTTGCAGATGCCTCAGTGAACCTGTTCCATGTTGGCGCCATGTCCAGCCCGTTACATTGGCATTCGCAGATGCCTCAGTGAACCAGTTTCCCATTGGCGCCATTTCTAGCCTCTACATTGGCACTCACAGACGCCTCAGCGAACCTGTTTCTTGCTGGCGCTGTGTTCAGTCTCTGGCATTGTGCCGACAGACGCCGCAGCAGGCTTGTTTCTTGTTGGCGCTGTGTCCAGCCCTTGACATTGTGTCGCCAGACGCCGCAGTGGGCCTGCTTCCTGGTGGCGCTCGGACTGTTCATCTACCAGAGCCTGGACGCCATCGATGGGAAGCAGGCGCGTCGCACGGGCACCTCGTCGCCGCTGGGCGAGCTGTTCGACCACGGCTGCGACTCGGTGTCCATCAGTGAGTGTCGCATCACTCTGCAAGGACACCAGGTGTCACGGTGTACCTGATAAACACCATCACCATGTGAGGACACCACTTGTCACGGTGTACCTGATATGAACGCCATCACCCTGCGAGGACACAATGTGTCACTGTGCACTAGATATAAACACTTTTACCGTGCGAGGACACCACTTGTCACGGTGTACCTGATATGAACGCCATCACCCTGCGAGGACACAATGTGTCACTGTGCACTGGATATAAACACTTTTACCGTGCGAGGACACCACTTGTCACGGTGTACCTGATATGAACGCCATGACCCTGCGAGGACACAATGTGTCACTGTGCACTAGATATAAACACTTTTACCGTGCGAGGACACCACTTGTCACGGTGTACCTGATATAAACGCCATCACCCTGCGAGGACACCATTTGTCACTGTGCACTAGATATAAACACTTTTACCGTGCGAGGACACCACTTGTCACGGTGTACCTGATATGAACGCCATCACCCTGCGAGGACACCATGTGTCACTGTGCACTAGATATAAACACTTGCCGTGCGAGGACACCACTTGCCGTGGTGTACCTGATATAACAACATCACCCTGCGAGGACATCACTTGCCGCGGTGTACCTGATACAAGGTTAAAATAATGGTTTTTCGTCAGGTGTGATATGTCGAAACAGGCACAGTACGATGTCGAAATATGCCATGAAATTAGTGTCATATAAAATGTTTTTTATGTCTTTCAGACTCAAATTTGAGCCAATGGAGTAGGTACTTATGACTGCACATTTATCATTTGCTTTGAGATTCATAATTTAGGAAGAGCTATATTCGGGACAGGGAGAAAATTACCTATGCTATAAACTGGTACCGTACGCCATACCACATTATAGTTAATTCCTTTACCCGAAATTACGTTGCGAAATGTTCGTGCATCACTATTCCTTATCAAGAGCATTGACATGATACTTATAAACGAGATACTGTTAGAAAGGAGACACGAAGACTTAATAAGCACGCATGAAGGAGCAGGATGTCGATACTTATTGGAGAAGGATGTCGATTGAGTGTTCAGAAAGTGGTATTTTCCACCCTATTTCACGAATAATTTATCACTGACCTGTTATAACACCATCATCCTGCGAGGACACCACTTACCGTGGTGTGCCTGATCTAAATACCATCGCCCGGAGGACATCGTCATTAGCCGTGACCGTGCACAAAGTGCGTCGAAAACCACCCACTCCACCCACCCTGAGGACATCAGGTGTTGCGGTGTACCTGATTTAACACCATCACTCTGCGATGACACAACCTGCCACAGTGTACCTGATATAAACACCATCACCATGTGAGGACATCATGTGTCACGGTGTACCTGATATAACACCATCACCCTGCGAGGACACCACATGCCACGATGTACCTGATATGCCGCCGTCACTCTGCGAGGACACCAGGTGTCATGGTGCACCTGATATAACACCATCACCCTGCGGGGGCACCATGTATCACGGTGTACCCGATATAGACATCATCAGTCATCAATCTGATGACGATATGGAATGGATGAATTATCAAGTCTGGGCGAAGCGCACTAAAGCCCAAGTAACTAACTAACGATATCGAATGGATGAAGCATATCACATCGTAAATTAACGGTATATTTTCAGATGCGGCATGAAGCTGATGACGATATTAGAGTGAGTTAATCTGAATTAAACAGCATATTGCCCAATTTATTGGTGTGCCCTGGTTAGTCAATCAACCATGATGTCTTGTTTATGATGCTTCCATAGTTTAGTGCTTGTTGTATGTAAGGCGTTAAGATTATGCGTATTATGTACTTTAAAATGATCTCCAACTTGAATGCCCCGTGAGAACGGGCGTTGTTCCACGTGTTCAGCTGGTGTGTCTGGCAGGAGCCACTTATCTTGGCTGATGTACCGGATTAGCTGCAATATTTACACTAACAGCGGCCAACAGGCCAACTACATTGGTGAGACAGCTCGCCCCGTTCGACTGCGATTCGACGAGCACGTACGCGACGCAGAAAGTAGGACGTTTGTCACACCTATGGCAGATCATTTTAGAGAAGCCTGCAGCAGTACCAGTATAAATTATGCCGCTGTACCTCTCGCCTTGGAGATCATTCAAACATGCCAAAACATCCCTGAAATAAAAATTACCGAGCCAATGTACATTCGCGCGTGTAGACCTACGTTAAATAGTCACTATTCATCCTGGCGTTTAGTAAGGTGAACGAGTGTATTGTATCGTCACGTTTGAATGCATTTTTGGTAGCTTTTGCTATTCATGGCAGTGCTCTTGTGTAACCTTCACGTCTGTCGATATATACTGTGGCGTTTTCCAATATGTCATGTGATGTCACTTGTTTGAACGTATGCGACCATGGGGGCTGCATAACCGACGCAGTCGATGCGCCCCTAAACCCCCAATGTGACCATGGGGTGTACCTGAATTGTAATACGGTTAACCAAACTTCTGCACCATTGTAAGTACGGTAATTAAAAAAATATATACAGTATAATCATAATGTCTCGCTCTCTTTATTTATTAGCGCCCGAGCCTACTTCATACGCATTCTTTTTTAGACTCACCTTGCTGTAATATGTATGGGGCTACCTATACGGTCAAGTTTGGCGTTCAAGGTTGGATGAGACATAATTTCCTTCAGTCCTCCGTTGATCCTCGCTGATCATCTCGGCTGTACGTGACACGCAGTAGTCACACGCAGTAACTTCGGCCTGGCCCACGTTACCGTCGCCACCGGGTGTAACAAATTACATTGCACCAGTGACGACCAGAGCATTCACAGTTCGTTGGACCAGTCTGCAGAAGCCATGCACTATTGATCACCAGATTGTGTGTAAATAGTGCACCAGTGGTCTCCATGCTATGCACAAACCGTACGCGAGTGGCCACCAGACTGCATAATTGTGCACCGGTGACTACCAGATCGTGCATATTCGTGTACCGGTGACCATGCGTAGGTAGCCAGCCATGCCCGATTACACTACTGAGGTAACCAGCCGTAGGTAGCCAGCCATACCCGATTACACTACTGAGCTTCAATGATGAGTATTCGTGGTGATCGGCGTATATAGGATGACTGCTTTGGGCGAGTACCCCATGATACCCGTCAGGATCATTACGGGGGCCAGGCGCAGGATGTCAGGAGTGGTAGCGGAGGAGGTGGTAGTGGTGTGGCTCACAATATCAGCGGAGAGTGGAGGGTGACGAGTGGTAGGACGTAAGAGTACCAGGCCAGCTCTGATAAAGGGGAACCCGAGCCTGGAGCTCCAAAATCGGTTTGAGGTTTTCGGAGAAGAGGAGAGTAATGCCAGTGAGGATGATGGCGTGAGCGAGGAGGTGGCTAACGCTGGCGAGGGGTAGGTTCTAGTGTTGGGAGTCTCAAGTATCAGGTAAACAGATCGTGCCTTCTGTTGTAAGAACCCAGCCAGACGGACCGAGTCTTTCCTATGGGGCAAAGCCAAGGGTGTTGTGGATACGCTGGGAAGGGTCATGCATGGACGTAGTGAGGGGCAATGGCCTTTGTATATGTGAGTGTTGATGATGTAGATGCACATTGTGTGTAAATAAAATATATATACGACCTTCAATATACCAGGAGGTGCTGAGTTGACATCAAAAGTAACGATAAGGGTTGTACATTATTGCTCAACGTTTCGGCCAGGGGCCATCGTCAGGAGTGATGAAAAAAAGCTAAAGTTTAAACAATCGAAATAATCACGCGGGAAAAAAAGCGTGCAAAAAGACACGTGAAATGCAGAAAAGCCTCCTCGGTGGTGCAGACACTCACAGAAACTCCAAACCAGAAACAAACTATGTCAAGAAGGAATCCTCTGAGGAAGCCCAAGCCGGTGGTCCATATACATATCGATGCATACACTCACGCACATATATAGACATATATCCAATATAACGCGTAATACATACTATATATAATTTATATTTATGTAATTTTATGTGATATACCAAGACGTCGTTTGTGTGTTTAGTTGCGGCCGTAGATTACGTATATGTAGAGATTCGAGGACCTTCAGATCAGCGTTGTCCCTGGCTGTTGCTAGAATTTCTACTTTGAAGTTTGTGTTAGTGTCGCTGTGTTCCATGTTAGAATGTTTGTCGATCATGTGTTCGCCTAAAGGAGTGTATGCTCCCCGAAGTCTGGCATCTCCCAAGTGCTCATTGTACCTATCACTGATGCTACGTTTGGTTTCACCGACATAAAATGTTCCAAGACAGCGATTGCACGTTATTTTGTAAACTACGTTTTTCCGTGTACATCTACCTTTGAGCCCGTTGATACAGGTGTGGCACGTTCTCCTACCAGCAGGGCATGGCGGCATTTCCAGGGCTGAGCGGACCAGGTAAGATTTCAGCGTAGGTCCGCTAGTCCAGGCTACCCTAACATGGTTTAGATGAGATGAACGGATGGCTGCGTTTACCTGTCGACATAGTTGGTCATCGACAACAGGAAGTCTCATGTAAACATAGTTGGGATTGCTACCCGCTCGATGCCGACGTTGCCCACCTATCCTACTACTGTTGTGAGGGTGAACAGCACGAGCGGCGGAGTGTACCCGATGTGCTGGGTATCCGTTTTCCAGGAAAAGAGTAGTCATCTTCGCAAGGCTCCGCTCGCATGAAATAGTATCGGAGGAGACTCGTGCTGCTCTCCTCATTTGGGATGTTAGAACGGCCTTTTCAGTGGCCATCGGGTGGGCCGAATCATAGTGCAAGATGATGGGGGCTGCCATTGGTTTAAAGTACAGCTCGGTGGTGTAGCTCGCATCAGCCTGAACTACAAACAACGTATCAAGGAAAGGAATCGAACTGCTATGACCAGTGTGTTCTAAGGTAAACTTGAACTGGAATGTTGTTGGTTAATTTCTGCAAGAAGTCTAGCAGAGAGGCCAAGCCATGTGTCCAAACACCAAAAATATCGTCTATATACCTCATGTAGAGAGCTGGTTTCAAATCATACGAAGCTAAGAAGATCGACTCAAGGCGGTGCATAAAAGCAATCGCTAAAGGAGGTGCACATCGGTTACCCATAGCCACTCCTTTTGTCTGCTTGTACATGGAGCTACCGAAACGTATGAGGTTATTGCTGAAAATATGTGTTAGTAATTTCACACAGTCCTGTACCCCAATCCCGAAAAGACAAATATCATCCAGATTGTCCTCGATTAGACGAATCACAGCATCTATTCCCTCCTTTATCGGAATGCTGCCATATACATTTTTCACGTCCATGGTGAAAACAATACTGCCTTCCGGAAGTTTTGTAGGAAACGTTTCTTTCACCCTCTGCAGGTACGACTCCGAATTTGTCAGATGGGCGGGAACCAACGCTAGTATCTGGACGAGAATCTTACTCAAGAACCAAGATAACTTGTCTAGGGGGTCACCACTCGCCGACACTATAGGGCGCAGTGGAACCTCTAGTTTGTGGTTTTTGGGGAGCCCGTATAGTTCCGCTCTGCGGCTGGAATGAGGAAGAGAGATAACACTATGTCTTTATGTAGCTTCCCTGATAAAGTTTCCTTGATGATAGTACATGTTTCGATTTCGAAACGTTTGGTAGGGTTTGGTCGGGAAGGAATGCTCTGATAATCGTCCGTTATTTTCCTGGCCTTTTCAATGTAATCCGTTTTGTTTTGCACGACGAATCCTTTGCATTTATCTCACGGCTTTACTATTACATTATCGTTGTTTTTCATTTCCCGAAGTACTTCCCTCTGTTTCGCATAATTGTCCGACATTTTGTTCGATGCTTTGTTGTGATATTTATATGCTTTTAGCACTTTTGTTTTTAAATCTTTCAACTCAGATTCTATTTGAGTTGTGGCTCTCGGCGGTGGGTGTGCAGGAGTGTCGGGAAACATGGGACGAAGCTTTAAATAACCTGTGCTAGAGGTGCTTTGTGATAAGCCTGCCTGCGGTACCTGAGGTACAGTTTGCTGTTTCGTCTCCCTCACATTCCTCCACCGCAAACCATAGATCGCCCTTTCTACGCCTGATTCTGCCTTTTCCAAGCAGCTACGATCCACTTTCTGAGCTAACGCAAAATTTGGGCCTTTGTCAAGCAATCCCAAGATATCTGAGTCTAGAGGTAACTTACTTAGATTAGACGTGCGATTTGTACGATATTGTTCAGTGCCATCGCCGTTGGTGACCGTACCGTGGGCGCGAGAAGTAATGCAACTACCCGAGCTCTCTCCACTAGTAGCCGCGTGGTGGAGTAAATTATTTTTATCCGGGAGTGGCCTAGGTGGTTGGTACGATGAATGTGTGCCTTGGCGAAGTTCGTCCTCCTGTGGTGCGCTGCGGTCAGCTCCTGGCCTCACGCTGCAGTTTCTGACTCCAGAAACAACGCTGGAGATCGACAAACACAGAAACCACCCACGCATAGCCAAAGCCCACCCAAAGTTCAAAACAGTCAGAACGCTGGGCACGAACGCACTGAACAACGAAGCGCACCAGACCCTGTCCGAACAGCAGCGAAAATCAACAACACCACGTGGTGACGCACCACCATCCATACAAACAGCTGTTTCCACTGGGTCGCAATGTTTGTCCTCCCACACCTGTATCAACGGGCTCAAAGGTAGATGTACACGGAAAAACGTAGTTTACAAAATAACGGGCAATCGCTGTCTTGGAACATTGTATGTCGGTGAAACCAAACGTAGCATCAGGGATAGGTACAATGAGCACTTGGGAGATGCCAGACTTCGGAGAGCATACACTCCTTTAGGCGAACACATGATCGACAAGCATTCTAACATGGAACACAGCGACACTTACACAAACTTCAAAGTAGAAATTCTAGCAACAGCCAGGGACAACGCTGATCTGAAGGTCCTCGAATCTCTACATATACGTAATCTACGGCCGCAACTAAACACGCAAACGACGTCTTGATATATCACATAAAATTACATAAACATAAATTATATATAGTATGTATAACGCGTTATATTGGATATATGTCTATATATGTGCGTGAGTGTATGCATCGGTATGTATATGGACCATCGGCTCGGGCTTCCTCAGAGGATTCCTTCTTGACATAGTTTGTTTCTGGTTTGGAGTTTCTGTTAGTGTCTGCACCACTGAGGAGGCTTTTCTGCATTTCACGTGTCTTTTTGCACGCTTTTTTTCCCGCGTGATTATTTCAATTGTTTAAACTTGAGCTTTTTTCATCACTCCCGACGATGGCCCCTGGCCGAAACGTTGAGCAATAAAGTACAACCCTTATCGTTACTTTTGATGTCAACTCAGCACCTCCTGGTATATTGAAAGTCGTATATATATTTTATTTACACACAATGTCTAAAACCCAGGAGCATCTAAGAGCCATTCTTCGTTATATTAAGCGATGTAGATGGAGGCAGAGCAGAGGAAACTGAATAAGCGTACAGGGCGACAGACAGGCTAGTTGCTAGTCTGATGCGAGGTGTGGTGATATCCACCCTTCAGATGGTGGCAGCAAGTAATGGGTGGCACTCGATGGCCGTGGGAATTAACTATAGGATAGGATAGCCAGGTGTACCTGGCGATAGGTGATTCAGAACCGGCCTACGAGCATGTGGTGGTGAAGATATTAGTTATGGTAGCATAATGGGGCAGATAGTTTCTGCACTCACGATGTCACATTGGTTATGAAATTACAGTCTCTTTTTCTCATATTATGGCATCTTCCCTTTATTTAACCATTTAATTTGGTTGATAGAGGTTGTGTAGGTTTAACCCAGATGGCCCTTGTGGCTCTCATGGGATAGCTTCAGCACTTGATGTCTTATGACTGTATGATACATTATCCGTGTTTCAGTATTCGTGGTGATCGGCGTAACCACGATGACTAGTTTGGGCGAGTACCCAATGATGATGTTCGTGGTGTGCTTCACCGCCATCTCGCTCTTCTACTCGGCCCACTGGCAGACATTCGTCTCAGGTGAGTCGGTCGGTCGGTCTTCTACTCGGCCCACTGGCAGACATTCGTCTCAGGTGAGTCGGTCGGTCGGCCGGTTTTCTACTCGGCCCACTGGTAGGCATTCTTATCAGGTGAGTCGGTCGGTCGGTCGGTCAGTCTTCTACTCGGCCCACTGATAGGCATTCTTATCAGGTGAGTCGGTCGGTCGGTCGGTCTACTCGGCTCACTGGCAGACATTCGTCTCAGGTGAGTCGGTCGGTCGGTCGGTCTTCTGCTCGGCCCACTGACAGACATTCTCGTCTCAGGTGAGTCGGTCGGTCGGTCGGTCTTCTACTCGGCCCACTGACAGACATTCTCGTCTCAGGTGAGTCGGTCGGTCGGTCGGTCTTCTACTCGGCCCACTGACAGACATTCTCGTCTCAGGTGAGTCGGTCGGTCGGTCGGTCTTCTACTCGGCCCACTGACAGACATTCTCGTCTCAGGTGAGTCGGTCGGTCGGTCTTCTACTCGGCCCACCGACAGACATTCTCGTCTCAGGTGAGTCGGTCGGTCGGTCGGTCTTCTACTCGGCCCACCGACAGACATTCTCGTCTCAGGTGAGTCGGTCGCGCAGTGTTCTACAGGTCACTGGTCGTCAGTCGTTTCGTATTATTTTCATTATCGTGTACCTGGTGCACGTCTGAACCAGCCGCCGTGCCCCGCCGGAGCGCCTGTGCATCACGTTGCTCCGACGGACCGGCCCGACCCCGCTGTCGCCAGCCGGCCACGTTCCGAGTCGCCTGCTAGTGGCGACTGTCCGGTCACGTCGCATGCCATAGGCTGGTGTTCATCCTGGGCCTGGCCATCAGCTGCGCCAGGATACTTCCAGGAGCATTCCACGCCCCGCTCTCAGCCATGTTGCTGATCGACTGTGTTGAGTGGGTGGTGCGGTACCGGCTGAACTGAGTCGCCTGGCGAAACACACCACCGGTCGGCACTTCGGTCAGGCGTCTAAATCACGCGATGTGCCATCATTGCAGTGTTAAAATGATGATTTCTCGTTAGGTGTGAGATGTCGAAACGAGTACAGGAGGATGTTGAAATCACCATGGAGATAATGTTACTAAAATTATGTTAAGTCCTGTAAACCTAGTTTTGAGACAATTGCGTACATATCACTATTCCCGTTTTGCGTGTTTTGAAAGGTACATAATTTGGGGACACTGATATCAATGATAACGAAATGACTGTTCCTGTTGTGCATGCTTTGAAAGGTTCCTTATTTGGCGATACCGATATCAACGAAAACGATTCAAACACCTATGCTATAAATCGATATTGCATAATATAACACATCATAGGTGATCCATTCACTTGGAATTGCGCTACGGGATGTTTCGTTATCACGATCCTGGATCTGTTATGGTGAGCATAAGCAGGATACGTGCAAACTGAATACAGTTAGAAACGAGGAATGAAGACTTCGCAAACACGCACCAAGAAACACGATGTCAATACTCCTTTGGGAAGGATGTGGATGTAGCGTTCAGTAAGTGGTATATTCCACCCTATTTCGCGAATAATTTATCGCTGCACCACTGCCGGTGTACTGTCACTGGCCCGATAACTAGTCCTGTGTGGCACCTCCGAGACATGTCATGCCCATGGGCGTCGGTAGCTCAGTGGTTAAGTTGAGAGTCTGGCATGCCAGAGGTACGGGGTTCGATTCCCCGCGATGCCCGCCCTTCCTGCCAGGGTGATAGGCAGGCGACGCTGTATCGCCTCAGCTGCTGAGTGCGTCGTAGAGCTACAATACAACGATGTCATACCCATCCGCATCCGGCGGGACAACGAGACATGGAATGTGGAATGGGACGGATGGTGGGATCCGATGGGAACCGATCCCACGTGGTGGGAGTTGTTATTGTTGGCTGCGGGCCGTCCGACTGTGTGGTGTGGCCGGCCTCAGTGTCGCTCGCTTGTCGGCAGGCACGCTCAAGTTCGGCAAGATTGACGTCACAGAGGAGCAGTGGTGCGTCATTGCCATCTACCTGTCGGGCGCCGTGTTCGGACCCGACATCTGGGACATCCAGGTCAGGTCATTGGCTGCCCGACCGACCGGGTACATACAGCGTGCAAAGCCAACATGGCAGATAATGTGCAAACACTTGTTGATTCAGCTTCGACTTACGAACGTCCCACGTGGAGCGTAAGTCCACCGAGCGTGAATGTTCGTGCCGACTGTGAAGTGTGAACACCGAGCTGCACCCGGCCCAACTGCGCCCGCACGATGGTTGTGGTCGCCATGCGTGTGTAGCCGGAATGCCTTCTTTCTTCTCCAGTAATCCCGTAAATCGCTATCTATCCGCCCACAATTGTATGCGCGGAAGTCGCGTTCTGCGTTCAGAAGAGTATCGCTTTGCGTGGCACCAGAGCCACGAGAGCTCTCTCGCCCGCTGGCGGAGGGCGAAGGTCGATATACCGCGCAGCTGTCTGAATCAACATCTCCTATTTAGTTCGCAGATTTTTGTCGTTTTGCTGCTCGTGGCGATGACTACGTAGAGCATGTTTTGTGCCCGATCAAAGCCGAACTTTAGTCTGCGAGTAAACATAGGTTTCGGGTGTAGCGTTGTGTTGCACGCATTCATTGTTTCGGCCTTTCGGATTTAAAATCTATCAATGTATTTATATTCTGATCAACAGAAACAGGACATTTCCATTTGTGGGACAAATGGGCGCAAAATGGCGACGTCCTCGGTGCGCTCTGAAATGACAAAACGCGACTTCAATCACCATTTATAAGCCTTGACACACGGCCATTGAATACATAGTCAATGCGCATATTCACGGAATGAGCAGTCCGGCACAAAAACAATTAGCACACAAAACAGTCCGGTATGTGAATGAAACCGCTAAAACTAAACACCGATCACGAAAGCAGCTAAGCAGTGTGTGCTCAAATGTACGAACCAGCCTGCGTGTGATGGAATTATAGGACATCGACTTCGGGCGCATGGTTATACGTTTTTGTAATGGTTATACGTTTTTGTAATGTAAAAAAAGACTATGCATGATGGCCGGCTCGATAAAAAGCATGGCTCTTTTGAAAGCCGTCTTGAAGGTCCGGATCTTCAGTGGCAATACGCGCTGGTGGCTCGATAAACAGACGCGGTGCCAAGGTCAGTCAAGGCGGCATGTACTGTGAGAAACAGCGGACCCAGATTGGACGGTCCAATCTCGACGGCGAGAAGGCTACCAGATGCAGATCGTGTTCCAATCTTCTTGAAGCTGAGGATTTCATGATTTTGAAGTGACGTAAGATACAGTCATACGACGGGCATTAGGGAAGGCATAGCAAGTGCCACCAAGTGAAAAACTAGCTCTGGGTCCCGTCAGCTCGCTGAGTGTGGAATTTGTCCTCCCCTCCCCGATCAAGTTGCAGTGTTTCAGAATGAATCTTGCGTTCGTGTGCGATGCAATCAACAGTGGCGCTTCTAATTTCAGGCGGGCTCGAATTTACTTAAGTGATTCCGTGGCCGCATCAAGCTCTCTTCTGGCAAGACCAGCAGTACCGTAGGTGTGAGAGGTCGATATGGACCTCGTGCCGAGGATGACCCCAGGCCGTGCATTTCGCGACCGCGTGCAGTTCAGTTGTAACTACGCTATATTTCGTTCGGACCGACTTATGTGTGGTGGCTAATCCGTCGCGAATTTTGCTTGATTAGATAGGCCCCGATCGGATGGGCCGCGTCTGCAGACAATGTGTACTCTTCCCGAGGAGCAGTCACCACTAACTGGGGAGTAAGTATTACAAATGCTCTCGTAGCTTTCGCGTATAACAGGCAACCGGATCCAACTAAATTCGGGAAGTTCTTTTTCAATAGACAATGTAATGGGCACCGACAGAAATCGTTCCTGGGCGCCAAGAGGGGTCGAATTCCATGCGGCCGACGCTAGTGTTTACAAGAACTGTCTGACGCCCGCTAAGTAGACACGAGCGGACTAAGTCAAGGCAGAATTCTTCACCTGATTGAAGCGCTGCGTGTGTGACTGTCTGGCCATGATTACACGCTGTGAAAGGCCAACGAATAGTCAATAGTGCTGGCACTATCTGCTACACTTACGGTACGCTTTCCCACGCTGAGCTGTGATAAGCGGGTAATAATTCACTCGTGTACGTGCACCGGAGGGTACATCCATGTTGTGTTTGAACGCACTAGCGGGTGTATATATATATAACTGATATATATATATATATATATATATATATATATATATATATATATATATATATATATATATATATATATATAATATATAACTGAATCAGTTCAGTCGCGGACTGACAAGTTGCGGCTTTGATGATTTCATCTGTCTCACCCAGTTGGAACTGGTTCTGGGCGATGAAGGCTCGGTGGTTTCAAAAACGTTTCAAGATCAACACCTCCGGTAGCTCCAAGCAGCAACTCCATAGCATGGTGTCTGCACGGCAAGCATAAGGTGTCACATCCCAGTTTCGCCTCGATGAGAGCGCAGGCTCCCCACGTCGACTTGGGTCCGATGTTGTGGCGAAGCACATGGCGGCTTTGGCTTTTCCTACCGAGGACGGAATCGTTCGCACTCTCCAAGCAGCTGACGGGCACCAGGTCCCGACGCGAGCACGGAAAGTCGGCGGCGTGCTCGTGAGGGTGAGATCTCGGTGAGAGGTGAGGTCCTCCATCATCTTGTCGTCCCAGTGGACCGTCAGCCGGTCCCTGGAACTGCTCTTTCGGTTCTTGGGCACGGCGAGCTCGATTCTGTCCTCGAAGGAGTTAAATATAACGCGAATTGCCTTTGTACTTGGAGACGTTAAAGGCGAAGCTTGTAGCTTCCTCCAGACAAATGGTGCTTTCTTGGAGGACATTTGTTTACGGTTTAAAGCAGCGGACAGCTGAGCAGACATGACGCTCCTCATGCCTCGCTTCCTCTTGGGTGGGGACGGGACTTCTCCACTGGCTCCTTTGGGCTCCTTCTGGCTTTCATCAGTGTTGCTAGAGGATGAGGAAGAAGCCAGGACGGCTCGACTGCTCGTAGCCGCCTTCTCTTCCTCTCCGCTTCAGCGTCGGCCCGCTGAAATGCGTTCTCTGTGTGCCGAAGATGAATGGTGTCCACGCCACCCGTTGAGCCAGGACGACCTTTCAGTCTCCGCAGTTGAAGCAGCTCCCAGTCGTCACGATAGCGGACCGACTTCTCAGCGTCTCCATGCGCGATGTCGAAGAGATCTTGCAGTCGTTCGAGGAACTCAACCTCTATGGTTGTATGGCTGTCGCTGGTTCAGGAGGCGTGCCTCTTCAGGCCAGTCCGTTTGTCGAGGGAAGCCTCCAGTTTGGCCATGGCACGGAGCTCCTGCTGGGTGGCAATGTTGGCGTTCTCCCGCAGAGCCACCCGCAGGCCCGAACAGGCTGATGTGGAGGGTCACCGACTGTCAGCTTCTCTCGGTGGATGTACACCGAGATAGGTGCGCAGATTTGAGGCAGTTGTTGAGCTTTTGGTGGTTATTGGTTTTTCGATGCTTCGACTGCTTTGGATCATATACGCTGATCTCCCACGCTGATTGGTCGCAAGCGAAGAGTGGAGGCAGGTGGGGCTCGAACCCACAACCTTTCGGTTTGGAAACGGATATCTTGCGTCTGGACTGTTGCCCCCGCATTGAACCTTTTTTCTCCCACTCTGTTGAACCGTGTGAATAGGGGGATTGCCTTGTCTCCATCTGACGAATTAGATTCTGACCCGAATGAAATGATTCTGACCCGACCTTACCTACCCTGAAGTGAGAACAGGGTAGGTCAGGTTGGGTCAGAATCATGCTTGATAGCCAACTTCCGAACTATGCGTGCAAGAGACACGGGTGGAATGTCATAGGAAGCTAATATGGCCTAGAGCTCGTATCACAACTTCTCTGTTCATTTTCGGTCGCTGGCTTCCTTACAATACTATGCTACTAGGTCAACCCAGTGACTACACCGAATAGGCAGTCAAGGAAGTTCAAGTTCTAATATTCCCTTTACATCACAGTTGAAATATACACATTTTGGGTGATCGATGACAGTGAGACGTAGATTGATATTTAATTATAACATTTCGGCATATTTGCCTACGTTTCCGCTATTGCCTTTATCAGGGTACAAGGTTTTACAATCGACATTGGCCTAACAAAGTCACCAGTCATAACACGTGACAAATGTTACAAAGAAAAGTAACATGTGACAAAAGCTTTCAGTTTACGTCCCATTGCCATCGATCATCCAAATGTCACAATATTTCAGCATATACAAATTTTGTTCCAAAGGAGAACTGATAGGATACCGAAGCATCCTTATAAACTGTCCATGAGCGCAAAATGACCTCAGTAGTCTAGGCGCCATAAACCCAAATAACTAACTAACTGTAAACTGTCCAGCTTCTGCTATCGTGACCTGACCTTAGGTCACACTGGGACTATGTATGGAGTGCTAAAACGATAATTTCTGCTTTCGCCTAGGTACACGCTTCTTGGAAAGTAATTCTATAAAAATTTGATCCGGTAAAATAAGATCAGATCGCATGAGGTTAGATGTTATGTTGCAACTTCTCCGAATGACAGCATTTATATTTTGGGGCATTACTCCCTCACTCGCCCCATGTCAGTAGCCTTTGATGACCTTGACTTGAAACTTGTACGAGATATACACATGCATACGAAGGTACTGAAAATTAGGTGTCTATGCTTCTACACATTCGGCCTTTATCGCGGAAAATTATCAGTGGGGTGGGCTCTCGCGCGATCTGTTATGCGCTGCCGCATTTTCCGCACGGGGAATTATGATAGCCGTTCATAACAGCGAGTCAATATTTTGAGTACATAGCAAGGGGGTCAATAACCTGAATCGTGTGGCTAAAAATAGTTAAACTCATTGAGACGTTTTTAACTATCGTCCATTGGGAGCACAGCAACTGTTTCTGAATGTCAGGTATGTCCGTTGTCGGCCATTCTTTTTTCATTTCACCAGCTACATAATTGTGTTTGTCAAAATGTTGATTTTCTCAGATTCATTACTCCAAACACTTCCCACCAACTAGATTATTACCGTATTGCCTGATTTGAACGCGCTGACTGTGAACACTGAGCATGTTGGCTGTAATCATGATACCCGAGGATTTAGGCCAAAATATGCAGGATTCGCCTTATCCCAAAGATGTATTTATATTGAGAACAATGTTTTATTTATATTTTACCAGATAAATGATTGATCTTCATTTCTGCGTGGCTAAATGTGTTGCTTTCAATGTACTGGAGATAACGGAAGGTCACGATGCCATTTTGTCTAAATCATTGCGAAGTAAAAATATAAAGCCAACAATACGTTTCTGGAACCCGTTTGACATACAAACTGTTAGATTCATGTCGTTGCCATGTTTGGGTACAAGTTATGAGCCATCAAAGACGCCTTTCCAAGGTGGCCACTAAAAAATACCCGAGGGTATAACTTGTATGTTTTTGCTCGGATCGCATTCCAATTTTCACAGCTAGATTCGGAGCCAAAATAGCCCTGTCCAGTCATTTCGTCAACACATAAGAGATGATAATGACAGGCACCAGTCGGTGTGTCGTGGTATGCAGTATGCACCAATAGTTATATGGAGAGGGAGTCATGCCAGAGTTGTACTACATCGTATAGGATATTTACTTTGCAAAGTGGGGGCGAGCTCTCAAAGTTATTTAATCCAAAATATTTTCGGTATCTGACGTTTTGTTAACAAAAGGAACAATGTCAGGAGGAACAAACTGGGAAATTTCACACTTCGTAAATAAGATGCAGCTGAAATATAATATATGCATATATATATATATATATATATATATATATATATATATATATATATATATATATATATATATATATATATATATAACCGAGTCTGTCACCAGGGACTATGTCTTAACATGCTATTTACATAGCGTTTTGGATAGGCTGTATTTCTATTTTATCGGCAGATCAAGAAGTGCACCAGCGCTTCAGGTTTCTTAACATAGTCGGATTTTGTTCCAAGTGTTTTTGTTCACTACGTGTTTTTTTTTTCACCATGTGTGTTAATGTTCAGTGTCCACGCACTAACTAACGCCTGCATCACGTCAACCTTGATGATGCGATATGTGCCGGTGGTATTGCCCAGTGGCTTGCCGGGTGAGGAGGGGGAGGGGCCAGCGAGCTCCGTGTCTGGCGGACGGTCTTCGTCGGCCAGCTGACGGGGGAGGGGGGTCGGGGCAGCAGCCGCCGGTGCTGCTAAGACGACGCGTCTGCACTGAGCCGCGGCTTGACCTGTGGACCTGAGCCTTGGACTGTTGTGGAGGGCAGGACTTTGATTAGCCAGTCTGCGCAGAGGCTTCGGACTGCGGATTCGTGCCCTTGATCTTGCCATTTCCGCTCTTGTGCACTGTGCCTGTCCGCGCACCACCACTATCACCACGGCTAGTTACTGCTCTGTTCCTCCCCTACTTCGTTCCGGACGTTCCCCTGCCACGCGCAACTTAGAGGTGTTCCGTTCCCAGAGTTATAAATGAAACATGACTTACGTCCCTTTCGTGCACACCTTAGCGTTTTATTTTTGGTTGTTTGTTTGCTTCCTTGTCTTTTTGTGTTTGTTTGTTTGCTTGTGTTGATATTGCTTCTCAGTTTTGTATGAAGCCCTGTCTACAGTATTGGCATGATGTCGGCAAAGTGTCGGCAGTGTCGGCGGTGTGTCTCCAATATGTCGGCAGTGTCGGAAGGGTGTACCTAAGGTGTCGGCAGTGTCTACAAAGTGTCGGCAGTGTCGGCGGTGTGTATCCAATATGTCGGCAGAATGTCGGCAGTGTCGGCGGTGTGTATCCAATATGTCGGCGGTGTCGGCGGTGTGTATCCGATGTGTCGGCAGAATGTCGGCAGTGTCGGCGGTGTGTATCCAATATGTCGGCAGAGTGTCGGCAGTGTCGGCGGTGTGTATCCAATATGTCGGCAGAATGTCGGCAGTGTCGGCGGTGTGTATCCAATATGTCGGCAGAATGTCGGCGGTGTGTATCCGATGTGTCGGCAGTGTCGGCGGTGTGTATCCGATGTGTCGGCAGTGTCGGCGGTGTGTATCCGATGTGTCGGCAGCATCGACAGAGTGTCTGCCGGTGCCCCTGATGGTGTCACTCCTCCTCAGATCGCCGCCACTAGTTATAAGGTGAAGGCTCTGCCCGCACTGCTGGGCCTGGTGCCCACCGCCGTCCACCTGATCGGCAGCTTTAACATTATTCTCACCGGTGGCGTGGGAAAGAACGGATCCAGCGTGGCCGTAAGCGAGCCGTCTGAGTCGATCTGTGGGGCTGCGTGAGGGCTGTCGGGGGTTTTGCCTGAGGGCTGTCGGTGGTACTGCCTGAGGGCTGTCGATGGTACTGCCTGTGGGCTGTCGATGGGGCTGCCTGAGGGCTGTCGGTGGTACTGCCTGAGGCTGTCAGTGTTACTGCCTGAGGGCTGTCGGTGGTTTTGCCTGAGGCTGTCGATGGTACTGCCTGAGGCTGTCGATGGTACTGCCTGAGGCTGTCGATGGTACTGCCTGAGGGCTGTCGATAGTACTGCCTGTGGGCTGTCGGTGGTACTGCCTGTGGCGCTGCATGGCTCGGTGGTGTTGCGGCGGTCATCTGTCCGGCTGGACGTGCTCCTGACTATTCTGCGCTCTCCCTTCAGACATGTGGATAGATGGGCCTGCCTAACCTTCGTGTAGATAGCGCCGTCGGTAGACTGTGCTGCGTGTATTGTGCTTTGTGTCTCAGATCTAACCAGACGGAAGACAGAGTGCCGTGAGGATGTGCGGTTATAACTAGCGAGGCCATGGGCCTGGGCTTCCTTAACCTATCAGAACAAACGAGAAACGTTTACTTGAACGGTTGAGCTAGTCACACGCTTCACTTCAATGCATAAAGTAATTATTTTTGATTTGCGAATTGCGTGAGCAATAACTTCAGTGCACCGCTAAATCCTGAAAACGTTTCCATGTTTGAGGACATGCACCGAACTAGAGCTCGCTCGCCGTCCGTTCAGCAAGGCGCCTGACCGGTCTTCGTTGCCTGTTAGAACTAGAGCTCGCTCGCCGTCCGTTCAGCAAGGCGCCTGACCGGTCTTCGTTGCCTGTTAGCGACCTGACGCGCTTTGTGAAGGTATCTTCAGGACACGCGCTTCGCGTAGCTGGTGACGTCAATGTAAAGTATATCTCCAGGGGAATTAAATTGCTGTCACCACCAGAGTTGAGTCTGCTGTAGTGAGCCGAATAGCCGCGGGTATACTATATCGACCAGCTGAGCTCTGTGGCTGAGCAGCCGGCAGTGGGCTGTTGGCAGCCGGCAGTGGGCTGTTGGCAGCCGGCAGTGGGCTGTTGGCAGCCGGCAGTGGGCTGTTGACAGCCGGCAGTGGGCTGTTGACAGCCGACAGTGGGCCGTTGGCAGCAAGCAATGGGCTGTTGACAGCCGTCAGTGGGCTGTTGGCGGTCGGCAGTGGGCTGTAGCAGCCGGTCCTAGCCGAGCAGTGTAGCTCTGCTCTGAAGGCCACGTGACGCCTGAGACGCTGGCATGCCTCTTCCAGGAGCGGCTGCCGTTTTTCGTTTAGACTAGGCGACGCACGGCACCCAGTTGACCAGCCAGCCAGACCCGCTGACCTACTGGTGCTGGAAGCGCTCGACTAGTCCGCGGAACAGCCATCCGCCTGCGCCGCTATCGGGCGCGAGCAGCGTCGCGAAGCTTGTTTGTTTTGCCCGCAGAGAACACCTGTTGCTGTTGAAGTTAACAGCTGTTGAAACGCCGTGGGAACGCATGTTGGTGCGTTCATACGTCGTCTGAAACAGAGCCGCTACCGGGAATGGTGTGGCGGTGATCTGGTGGAGGTGGGCAGCGCCGAGTTCTCCTCTTCCCCGCCTATTCGTAGCCCGTTCCCTTTTCTGGCTACCACTTTACGCCTCCGCTCTACTCTCGACCATCTAATGCCGTCGGGATATCGTCCCGCTCTCCCCATTTTGACACCCCACCCGTCTGGTCTTGTTCTGACACCACCTCTATGATTTTGTTCTTGTTCTGACACCTCTATGATTTTGTTCTAGCTCTGAACCATCCCTGTCGACCTCACACTGACAGCCCCCTCACCCGCTGACCTCTGCATGATACTACTCGTTACCTCCGCATCTTGGAGCCATCCTCTGACCCTGCCCCTCCCCCGAACTCACTTCTGATCACATCCTAATACCACCCCGTCCACTCTGATCCTGCCCTGACACACCGTCCGTGGTCTCGTTCTGACACGGCCCCTCTGACGTAGTCTCCTGACATCATCTATCTGTTCCCGTCCTGACTCCGTCTGATCGTGTTCTGACCCTGGCACGGCACCACCTGACCCCGCCGTGACCCCTCTGACCGGTCTGACCCTGCCACGGCACCACCTGACCCCGCCGTGACCCCTCTGACCGGTCTGACCCTGCCACGGCACCACCTGACCCCGCCGTGACCCCTCCGACCCCGCCGTGACCCCTCTGACCGGTCTGACCCTGCCACGGCACCACCTGACCCCGCCGTGACCCCTCCGACCCCGCCGTGACCCCTCTGACCGGTCTGACCCTGCCACGGCACCACCTGACCCCGCCGTGACCCCTCCGACCCCGCCGTGACCCTTCTGACCGGTCTGACCCTGCCACGGCACCACCTGACCCCGCCGTGATCCCTCCGACCCCGCCGTGACCCCTCTGACCGGTCCCGAGACCGGCCGACCCGACCCGACCCGGCCCCGCCGCTGACCGGGACGTCTGTGCCGCAGATCAGTGTGGGTCGCTTCACGTTCCCCGTGAAGCTGGTGCCGTGTGGCGTCACTCTCGGCATGGGCGGCTATCACGTCCAACAGTATTTCGACCGCATTTTCCGCGGCGGCGTCGGCAAAAACGGATCGACTGTTGCCGTGAGTGGGCGGCGGCGCCCGCGTCGTGGCCGTCACGCGCGCACCCTGCCCATCGTTCCCGGCTCTGTTTACACGTGTAGCTGCTGCGTTCTGGCCGAGGCATCGTTTGCGTCGCGCCCGGGGTGAAAGGCCAACAAATGGGCGCCAAATGACCGAGTAGTCGGCGCGCCCTTAAGCCCAAATAATCAATCAATCAGAAAGGCCAACAGCTTTGCGTTTCGTGCCAGTCTGCGGCGATGCCTCGTTGCGGCGCACTGTCGAGTCAGGCAGGCTGCCGCCGAACAAGTGACCCGGTGTGCCGTGCACTTGTTTGATCGTGTGCATGCGAATGGCAGCTGGCGCACGCTTGCACCGCTGGCTTGTTTATGATGGTGACTGGTCGGCTTGTTTATGATGGTGACTGGTCGCCTTCTTTGGCATGCCTTTCTCGCCCGGCTTGCGTACTGTCGTGGCTCTGCTGCTAACCTGAATACACGCTTCTGCTCACAGCTCGCTGAGCGTTCGCTAGTCAGCTTCCGTGTATGCGATTCAGAGGGAGGGAGGGGGGGGGGGATTGTGGTGCCAGCTCAGGGGATGGTTTTCTACTGATCTTTGAGCGCCGACGCTGTGTCCGCTCTCAAGCTGCTACGATAAGCGGCCACGGTGGGTGGTGGACGGTGGTCGGAGGTGTCTTCAGACGCTCGCTCGGTCCTGTGCTATCTGGTCCATACAGCTTTGTGGGCACGTTCACGGCTAACTCTGACTCAATACTATGTTTCAGCACTCTGGCGCCGACTGGCGCCAATATTAACTCGTGGCAATCTAGCGGAATGTTGAGCTGCGATGAACCATTAATCCGGGTTATCTTGACAATGCAATTAAATGTGACCAGGAGAATAGTCGCTGCGTGGTCGTGGCGGTCGGTGTTGCTAGGAGCAAAGTTAGGTCGTCGACTGTACACGCTGACTAAGCTGACTGAACGCCGCCCCTCAGGTAGAAATATTTTGCACATTTCATATCCCAGTTATCGGAATGGTTTTCAGTCTAGCAAGAGTTAAATTGTCCCTTTTCCATCTTTGTGAACAAAGCGGTCGCACACACACGGATACATAAGGCAGAATTGCAAGCATGAAAACAACTCAGCCGTACACTTCCTCACGTCAACTTTTCACTATTCACGACATTAATTGTGTACTCTTGTAGCACCGTTTTTCACATGCGTTTCCACTGTGGCAGCCTGATGGCAGGTCACGGTGGCACGGCTGTCGTTCTGGTGCTGTCAGTCGCTTCATGGTGACTGGTCAGTGGCATTGACCCGAGTGTGCTCACTTGGAACCCATGTGTGCATTGCTATTGGCACCGGTGGAGGTTCACGAGCAGAAGAAAGGGAGGACAGAGAAAGGCAAATATCTGCCGGTGGCAAGAAGTGGAGAGGGAGGCAGGCGGGCGATCCAGGTACTTAATCCTGATGTCTCAGAGGGAGGCAGGCAGGCGATCCAGGCGCTTAAATCCCGATATCACAAAGGGAGTCGACCGATCCAGGTACTTACATCCCGATATCTCGGGGGGGCAGGCGTGTGATCCAGGTACTTGCATCCCGACATTTCGGACTTTGTCGCGCTGGGGAAACAAATTTGGTCCGGGATAACCACATGTACCCATAGCGACGATGATTGGCCAGCCGCTATACCTAGGACGAAGATGATTGGTCAGCCGCTATACCTAGGACGAAGATGATTGGTCAGCCGCTATTCCAAGTTCCAACTTACGCCAATCTCGTAAATGTATTTTGTGTGAAATATCTGGAATGTTAGCCTTGCGATTATTTGTTGTAGCGCCAGGAGGCCCCGACAATTGATGGGAAGACTGGCCCTTAACAGTTCGGCGCGTCATGTGACTTAGCTGGAGTTCATCGCAATTAAAAGCTATTTACAAATGGTTCCACGGAGCAGTGTAATACATAGATCCTGTTTTGACTTCAGCTAGGTTAGTGACCTGGAGTAACGTTTGGTGATGCTGCTCGCCTGTTATGACGTGGATACAATGCATCGCATTGGGCTCACACTAAGTTACCACGACCGTCGCCACCAAAGCGCATGGGCCACGACACGAAAGTGGCCGGCGTTTTGCGTGTCATGAGGCAAAACCAATGCTGTCCAATCGCTATGCTTTCGGTTAATTAGTGGTCCCACACCGCAGGTCAGAGATGAAAATTGCCCGAGCCCGAGCCTCGGGTATCAGCAGCTTCAGTGCACCGAACTTGTTTGAGATAGAACTGCCAACCAAACATCGGTGTATAGCTTGGGCTTGTGTAAACCTGTCGATGTCTAGTTTGATTTCGTAACGTGCCTAGATTGCGGACCGGGTCAGGCGAAACTCTCGCCAGTCGTGTATGGCGCCATGTGACGTATGCGGTCGCCGCGCCCCTAAGCTACAATAAATAAATATCTGTCTCGCCAGTGATGCCGAGCGTGATATTCGACGGCTTGTTGGAGCTGCTGAATGTCTCGCGTATAGTTTCTAACTGTAAAACTGATGGCAAAAGTCGAATTCAGACTGTAAAATGTACGGAGGTGTATATTTTGTCGGAAAGGTCATTGCATGCTAATCAATGTCAGTGATCGCTTTGACCTTGAAAAGGTCACGAGAAAGACAGCGTGGCCTAAGACCATACAAAGCATGAACTGACACTCACCGAGCACCTCCAGACATCGTGACCTAAGACCATCTAAAGCACGAACTGACACTCACCGAGCACCTCCAGACATTGTGACCTAAGACCATCTAAAGCACGAACTGACACTCACCGAGCACCTCCAGACATCGTGATCTAAGACCAGCTAAAGCACGAGCTGACAATCATCGAGCACCTCCAGAAATGACGTCATCGCTAGGTGATCCAGCAACCAACTTAGCATAATCTGACGAAGGAAGGTAAACATTCGCTATGAATGTGTCATTAGTCATGCGAAGCGGCAACGCGCTACCGCGTGCCGCGTGCCGCGTGCCGCGTGCCGCGTGCCGCGTGCCGCGTGCCGTTTTCTGCGTACCCCAGACAAACGCTTGCGGGTGGCATGGATGGCTTCTGAGAATGGCGAGGGTCAGAAATTCTGGAGTGGACAATCGTGACATTCATGATGGCATGCTCCAGGGTTTTGCGAAAGTGAGAAAATATACGTGACGTCAGGTATCAAGGCCGAATTTAGCGTCATATTCAGGAGCGTTACCACTGATTTTGAATAGGGGGCTGCTAATTGTCATTAAATGTTGACATGATTGGCACACAAGGACAACGCAGGGCGTTGTCCTTGGAGGGGCTGGTTTTTACCCAGAGGAGCGCTTTCGGCTTTTAAAAGAAATGTTGAGGCTGGAGGGTGCACTTAGGCGTCTGTGGATATGCGTCTTTTCCCGTCATGGGCGCTGCATTCTCACGGACAGGACACACATGTGCCCCGTGTCGCTCCCTGGCGCATACATGGCAGACAGTGCCCATACTCTAGCGTCTGCTCAGCAATAAAATGTCGACACAGGCAGCCCCGCCACCATAGCATGGCTTTGACATATGCAAATGCAAAGCAATGATATGACATATCGTGGCTTTGACGTTGATTTTAACCCTAATGGGCAAATATACAAAACTAATAAGTCATCAAAAAGGAAAAAATCCTCTGGTGCGTTTTGTTACATCCCTAAAGATAGGCAACGCTGAAAATTTCATTAAAATGTCTATTCATTGAAGCGTGATGGCATGTTGAAATTTTTTGGAGGTCACCTCACTTGACCTCGATCACCGTAGATGACCTGACCTCAAATTGTTCACACAACACGCCAAATTGATGTGGGAGAAGGTGTGCCAATTTTCGACGTGTTGCCGCGCGCCGTTTTTCCCACTATCTTTCGAAAGCCTTGGGGGGGGGGTATGAAATGACCCCACCCCAGACGGGGCGGCATAACGAACTAGCCTCAACTTTAACACAAAAAAGTGCGAAATTGATGCATGGTAAGGTGCGCCAAGCATGCCAGGGTACGGTGCGAGCCACTCGGGAATGCAAAACAGCTTAACTTGTTCTACGGTGCGAGCCGCTGGGATTGCAGAACAGCTGAGCTGGCTCCACGGTGCGAGCCGCTGGGATTGCAGAACAGCTGAACTAGCTCTACGGTGCGAGCCGCTGGGATTGCAGAACAGCTGAACTGGCTCTACGGTGCGAGCCGCTGGGATTGCAGAACAGCTAACTAGCTCGGGTGGTGTGAGCCCTGGGGAATGCAAAACAGCTGAACTAGCTCTACGGTGCGAGCCGCTGGGATTGCAGAACAGCTGAACTGGCTCTACGGTGCGAGCCGCTGGGGATTGCAGAACAGCTGAACTGGCTCTACGGTGCGAGCCGCTGGGATTGCAGAACGGCTGAACTGGCTCTACGGTGCGAGCCGCTGGGATTGCAGAACAGCTGAACTGGCTCTACGGTGCGAGCCGCTGAGGATTGCAGAACAGCTGAGCTGGCTCCACGGTGCGAGCCGCTGGGATTGCAGAACAGCTGAACTAGCTCTACGGTGCGAGCCGCTGGGAATGCAGAACAGCTGAACTGGCTCTACGGTGCGAGCCGCTGGGATTGCAGAACAGCTGAACTGGCTCTCCGGTGCGAGCTGCTGGGGATTGCAGAACAGCTGAACTGGCTCTACGGTGCGAGCCGCTGGGATTGCAGAACAGCTGAGCTGGCTCCACGGTGCGAGCCGCTGTGATTGCAGAACAGCTGAACTGGCTCTACGGTGCGAGCCGCTGGGATTGCAGAACAGCTGAACTGGCTCTACGGTGCGAGCCGCTGGGATTGCAGAACAGCTGAACCAGCTCGGGTGATGTGAGCCGCTGGGGAATGCATAGCATGCATAGGGAATGACTGGGATGGTGCAAGCCTCGGCCCTGGCACGCAGCATGTGTTGTGCCATGGTCGCCCGGATAGATTGTGATTGTTTACTCTTCGTGTACGCCCGCGTGCTATGTGTAGCTGATCAGGGGCAATTCAGGAAAATTGAGAACCGTTCGCGACAGGTGGTGTCAATGAAGGAGTAGCGGAGAAGGGGGTGGGGTACGGCGTTCCTTAGCACTAAGCAAACTGTTCGGAAATTGGAACCTATTTGTGACCACTGGTTCATGAGCCATGCGGATCCATTGCTATTGAGACCATAATTAAATGTATAGATAATCTTTGTCTATTGTTAGTTGTGTCGTTAAATGAGGTTAATATTCACCAACACAAACTTCGAGAGGTGTCAATGTGTCCTCTCCTACAAAGTTTCTTTCCATACTTCTTAGTAAAGTACACTTTCTGTATCATTTGCTATGATTTGCTATGAAGTTACGTATGCTTGGTTCAGTATGACATCATCAATAGTTATAGTTTATTTTCCGCTCATCCTAAGTCGCGGTGCAGCGCACTGTCCGTGTTCCAATTGTGTAATGACATAAGCTTTGATGTATGAATTGGATGTACTGCGATCCAGATGTGTGGCTAGATTGATAGTGTATTTGACTTTTATCATTCGGTCCGTACGGTATTCGCCGACTGTCCAACACACAGAAGTATGCTCATGGTGTAGACATCAGGCCCAACGATCCGCAATTGATTCCCCGCGTCCCGAACGGTTCCGGTAAGGGGTTGCTACAGCTTCCTGTGTTGGTTGTGCTCAATATGGAGGCTGCTGACACCAGCGGAAATGAGCGGTGACTGTACTTGCCCGGCCACCGCCAGGGTACGTCGGTGCTGTCGCCAAGCATTCCTCTGGCGCTGGTCGTTATACCCGCCTTCGTCATCTGCCAGAAGTCGATTCAGGGCGTGTACGAGACACATCCGGTGCTCTACATCTTCGCGTTTGCCATGGTGGCGTCCAAAGTCACCTGCAAACTGGTGGTGAGTCCACGGCGTTGCGAAACGGCTCATGGAAGGGACGTGCGTAGTCCGTCGCGAGATGCGTTGGATAGTGATGGCATGACTGTGAGTGCAACACTTCCAACTCCACTTGTTCCGGACGATTTATTTAAATAAATAAAAAAACACCGCGCAGCAGGAGTAACCAGTTGGTGATGTTCAATGTGACACATCCCGTCTCGTCCGCGACGCTTGGCGCCCATGACCAAGTCTGAGCTCAGGGTCAGTATGTGATGTACAATGTGACACATCCCGTCTCGTCCGCGACACTTGGCGCCCATGACCAAGTCTGAGCTCAGGGTCAGTATGTGATGTACAATGTGACACATCCCGTCTCGTCCGCGACACTTGGCGCCCATGACCAAGTCTGAGCTCAGGGTCAGTATGTGATGTACAATGTGACACATCCCGTCTCGTCCGCGACACTTGGCGCCCATGACCAAGTCTGAGCTCAGGGTCAGTATGTGATGTACAATGTGACACATCCCGTCTCATACGCGACAGGTGGCGCACATGACCAAGTCTGAGCTGGAATACTTCGACTCGTCCATGATTGGGCCGGCCATGCTCTTCCTGAACCAGTATTTCAACACCTTCTTCCGCGAGTACTACGTGCTGTGGGTTTGCCTGGTGAGTGGCGGAGGGGACGAGTAGTCTAGTGGTAAGTTGCCCGTCTCACAATCGACAGATTGTGGGTTCGAGTCTCACCTGTCGCTACTCTTCGCCCGCGGCCAATCGGCGTGAGAGATTGGCGACGCTACATGACTCTACGGTCGACGTGTCGTAAAACCAATAACCAACGAACCAACTGGTGAGTGGCGGGGCGCCGTGTTGGCACTGCATCACATCAGCGGGCGTTGGCCGGTCCAACATCCATGGAGCGTTTTGGTACCTCGGCATGGGACGTTTCAGCAGCAAATCAACTGGTGAAATAAAGGCGTGGGGTGCAAGTCGCCTTATCTCACTGCTGTATTTACCATACCAAAATATATCGCGAATACAATGAAGGCTGTTGCTTCGATGCTCTTCAGATTTCAGTGACTACGTCATTGTGTGAGTCCATGAAATGGAGATTGTTGGAGTTAATGTTTCTTCAGCTCCTGAAGCCACCCTCACCAATTTTCGTTTTGACTGCCTGTCTTACTCTCTCACTGTTCACCCACTTCCTTCTCCAGGCATTGCGAGACTCTCGTGAAACAAGTAGTTTGTATTCTAATTGTATTGAAGCCTCTTTTCCTTACCAGTACGAAGTTATATAAGCATTTCTTCACCGTTTCTGCAATCAATCTTATGACACTTAACCATTTGGCGGTAGTGATATATGTCCATTGATCGTTTTGTTTGCAAATGCATAATCCCTCAGCCCTCAGTCCCCGGCGGCCTGTTTCGCTTTCATCTCTTGTTGCCATGCATGTCGACTGCATCCTTGTTTATTTGGCCTCTTGCTGTACGTCTGCTTCAGGAGGGCTCCACTGCAAGAGTGTCCGTCCTAGATGGGTCGAACGCTTGACCGCACTGGGCCCAATGTTCCGCCAGTGGAGAGATGTCGACATGGGCATGCTTAATGGTAGTCACGTGTTCCTTTAGGCTAACGCATTTAAGACGGCCAAGCTGACCTATGTAAGTGACCCCGCACTGGCGTAATGTTCGATATGCCATGCCTTTTGTATTTTCCTTCAGTATGGGGTCCTGCGGGTAAGCCAGTTGATCCTTGAGGGTAGGCCAGGACCGGCGGCCGACCCGGTGTCAGGACAAAAGTTTGTATCAGTAAAGTTCGTACGCGGTTGTTCGCATGTGGTAAAGTTCATTTGACAAAAAAAACGCAACAGTTCGTATGCAGATTTTCGCATATCATAAAGTTCGTATGTAAAATATTGGTATTGACAAAGGTCCGTCAGGACGATAGCTCGTGTGGCAAAAGGTCGTATGGATTCAGTTTGTATGCAAATGTTCGTGTGCAAATGTTTGCATCCGGATCTCTCAGGTAAAAAGAGCGTGTGCACAAACGTTTGCATGCAAATGGCTTGCATGCAACGGCAGTGTTAAATTATTATCGGAATAGAGTGGAATATACTGCTTACTGAACACTGAATCAATATCATTCCCAAAGGAATATCGACGTCGTGCTTCTTGTTGCGTGTTTGTGGAGTCTTCATGCCTCGTTTCTAACTATCCCGTTTACAAGTTGCTTGTGCTCACTATAAGTGATCCGGGATCGTGATAGCGAACGTGCCGTAACGCAATTCCAGGTGAAGGGATTACCTATGATGCGCTATGTTATACGATACCAGTTTATAGCATAGGTGTTGTATCGTTATCGTTGATATCGGTGTCCCCAAATTAGGTACCTCTAACATACAAAACGAGAACAGTGATATGTACGCAATTGTCTCAAAACTGAGTTTGCAAGACTTAACACATTTTTAATAACATTATATCCATGGCGATTTCAACATCCTGCGCTCGTTTCGACATCTAACACCTAACGAGATATCGTTATCTTAACGCTGTGCAAAGCATCTTAACGCTGTACAACGCTCTTGAAGCAACCTAACATAGCCTTGCAAAAAGCCAGCATGCAGCCTAGCCTAACCCAACTTATCCTAACCTAACCTAACCTAACCAAGCTTAACCCAACCTATCCTAACCCAGCGAAACCTAGCACAACACTTAGTCGTGTCTTTCCGGTCAGATCCTCACCTCGTCTCGGGGGAGGGGGAGGGGGCTTTATGCATTCCCTCTAATTTCCAAACCAAGCGTTGCACGAAAACGAAACATTTTTGTTGGCTGTGGGGAGTTCATTTTGAGGGAATTTTAAGCGCAAAAATTATTTTGTATCAGAAAGGGAAGGCGAAATCTACCATGGCCCTAAAATTGTTGCGAACCGAAAAAAATGAACATTTTGGTTTTCAAATTTTCAACATTTTGAGTTATCAATTTTCTTGATTTTTACTGGGTAGAGCGAACCGCGAAACGTTGTTTTAAGTCAACTTGCTCTCATAAAGAATGCCTACTTTAAACAGAATCTTCGGGGACGAGTGGTCTAGGGGTAGGATGCTCGTCTCACAATCGAAAGGTTGTGTGTTCGAGTCTCACCTGTCGCTACTCTTCGTCAGCGACCAATCGGCGTGAGAGATTGACGACGCTACATGACTCAACGGTCGGCGTGTCGTAAAACCAATAACCAACTAAACAGAATCTTCGATTTTAGTCATAATGGCCAAATATACAAACCATCAAAAACTTGTTTAAATAAAAAATGAATCTGCTGCGTTTTGTTGCATCCCCAAAGATAAGCAAACGCTGAAAGTTTCGTTCAAATATCTTTATCCGTTAAAGCGTGATGACTGGTTAAACTTGTTTGGAGGTGACCCCACTTAACCTTGAATAACTCGTTGATCGTAGATGTACCTGACCTCAACATTTTCACACAATATGCCAATTTGATTTGGAAAAAGATATGCGAAGTTTCGGCGTCTGGCACACTATCCGCGGAAAACCTTAGGGGGCATAAAATGACCCTCCCCCCGAGACGGGGCAGGCTAACCTAGCCTACTAGCCTAACAATCTTTTTCCATACGGACTTTTACATGCGATCTTTTCCCACACGAATTTCTTCTCTACAAGGTTTTGCCCATATGAACATTTTCGTTACGAAAATCTTACCATGCAAATTATATGCCTTACAAACTCCATCCCATACACACTTGTCTTCACGAACTTTATTCCATGCGTGCTTGATCCATGATGAACTTTATTCATGCGTGCTTATCCTACGAACAAATGCCATGCGAACAATTACCATACAGACGTTGTCCGCCACCCGGCCAACCCGGATGTTATGTGGTACGAGAATATGTTACATCCTCTCACTGGCCCCTTTCATGAATGGTATGCTAACGTAAGTCCATGTGTGCGCTGTGTGTGGTTCCCGTTTGTTCGCTGCCTGGTTGTCCCTTTTCTACGATGGATTTTTGGTAGTCGTCCAAAAGAACTTACTTTGGGTTCGATCTTGGCATTTCCCGTGTTTTCATCGAGGAAGATGTTGTTGGCTCTTTCTGTGAAGTATATCATCACTCCACTTGTTATGCAGCTGGCGTGGCGTTTGATGTGGACGTTCGAGTGGGTGGGTTTTCCATGCACAAGTTGCCAGTTTCTGTTCATGTTTGGTACTCATGTTTGGCTGGTAGGATGTCAAGAAATGACGATGTGCCATTTTCTGTACTTCCACCGTGAACTTAACACCAGCACAGCCGCTATTGGGGTGTTCCATGAACCGGTCTAGTGCCTCTCCTTCATGTGGCCATGCAGTAAATGCATCATCAACCTACCGCCTGCAGTATGTCGACTGGAGTGGGGCTGTTCTTAGGAATCGTTCCTCTATGTCCTCCATGAATGCAACGGACAACGTGACGGACAGGTTCGGGCGTCGGCCTTCAGTTTGTTCGAAGTATCTATCTTGACATTGAATGTGGCCACAGGCCAGACAGTTAGTTATTTGGGTTTGCAGGGCGCGTCGACTGTTGTGGTCATTTTGCGCCCAACTACAGGCCAGACATGAAGCCAAAAGTGCCCGTATGTTGGGGACCTCCAGTCGCATTGGTCAGGTAGAGTGTGTCCGTCTCCAAGTTGGAACAGATCACATTGACCCACTCGTCTGGTCGGTACACCGGTAAAGAGTGAGGTGACATCAAGGCCAGGAAGCATATCGGAAGGTGCTCTTTTCGACATTAGAACCTGTCTAAGTCGGCGTAGTTTTTGATTACGTATTCCGACTCTCCAGGAGAATAGGTGATGATCTTTTTTTTGGGTAGGCGGCAGTTTTGTAGGGGAGAATCGATCATACTCGCGATTGGCGGCAAAGGTACATCGGCCTTGTCGACTTTCGGCAGGTTGTAAAGCCTGAGCATGTCGAATGATTAGGCGATACGTGTTGAGCCCGCTTCGATGGTATTTTCCCTTACCTTTGAGATTCTTGAGAAGATCCTGAATTGCTCTCTCCTTTTTATCTCTGTCTCTGTCTGATCTTTTTCTGCAAGCTTGACCTTCACCCATTTAAGTTCATTCGTAAATTCGTAGTTATCTGTCCGTAGAGTAATGTAATTGTAATTCAATGTAATTTAATTTAATCACATGCAATTTTGAATTGCCATACTGTGCCGGCGAATCTTAATTTCTGGAAGATTCTCGGAAGATCGAAAGACCTTTTCACATGTCATGTCGTTAAACTAAGTATTCAGTTCGCATGGTATCGATATTGAACAACACAATTGCATTTGTTTGACGACCATCGGCCGATGACCGACAAAGTGACTTGACTGGCTGACAGACTGGTGACTTGACTGTACCTCATCAACATTGACTTGTTCAACCTTGTCGGGAAGGTCAACGAAAAGAGATATTAGTAGCACTGCAATGCTATAAGTAGCACTGCAAGTTCAAGGATGAAGCTACATCATACCGTTTACCGCGTCTCTATCTAACTCCGATCTGAAGTCGCATTGGTCCTTCGGACTGCAAATGGTAGAAATTTCTGCAGCACTGAGAGAGTTAAGATGGTGTAGATAGAAGTAATTTTTGTATGCCATTTTATGCGTCCAGTTGAAGGCCATGTTAAAATGTACTCCAACCATTGGTGTGATTGTAGCTCCCTGCGTCTCATGTCTTCTCGATGGACGTGATAAAAAATCGAGTTTAAAAACAGCATTGTGAAACCTATAGTATATGCAGCGCACACCAGGCTTCTTGACCTGAATATGACAAATGCGCCGACGTGATTACAGTGGTGTGTTCGCGAGCCGTTGATATGAAAATGCTGACGGAGTGTGGACGACCTGTGTGTGCTGTGATACGTCGGCGTGACTCCTGCTCCGCCACTCAGATCTGGGCCCTGGTGGACTTCCTCGACTACTGGCGCAAAATATGCACCGAGATCTGCGACCACATGGGCATCTACTGTTTCCGGATCCGGCCGGCCGCGGCGCCACCGTCGGCTGCCTCTAGCTCAGGTGTGTTGGCGCCTGCGGCCGGCGGCGCGGCGCGTGCTCGATCCAAAGCCAGTTAACCTGGCCGGCCGATGTCGTCGCCGCCGCCGCCGCCGCCGCCGCCGCCGCCGCCGCCGCCGCCGCCGCCGCCGCCGCCGCCGCCGCCGCCGCCGCCGCCGCCGCCGCCGCCGACGTCCCCAGAGTACCGCAACGTCCGTACTGCTGCTGTCGTCTCAGTATCGTGGGCGCGCGCGCGCGTGCCACTCACTGCGTGCATCGTTCTCGCGTGGGGCGGGGAGGGCGGCTTGTGGGCGACGCTGCCGTACGGCCCGCTTAGCTATAGCTTCGGTACGGCATGTATGGTGTATCACGGGCCTATTCGGTATTATTCGATGTAGCGAGGACGGCCGGCTGCCGTCAGCGGTCCGCCTGTGTGGCCAGAGCAGGCCGGTGCCGGCAGGCGGGACCACCGGCCGGCCGTCGGCACGGCGGGCGGCTCTGGACGCCGCCTGTTGCGGGGCAACTTGTGAGGAGAGCGGCGCGTCAAATGTGCTCGTGGCGTGCCGCGAAGGTCTGCGGCTCGCGGCGTGGACGCCATTCCCCGGCGCTGGTTCGCACCCCCACCCCCGACCTCCAAAGAGAGTGTTCCGGTCGGTGTACCAGTGTTGGTCGTGCGATCTGTCCGTGAGTGTTGTTTGGTGTGTGTCGGACGGTGGCCGGGCGCGGGCCGTCGTGGTGCTCTCGGTCGGTCGTGGTGACGCGCCTCTTTGGTGTGTGTCGGACGGTGGCCGGGCGCGGGCCGTCGTGGTGACGCGCCTCTTTGGTGTGTGTCGGACGGTGGCCGGGCGCGGGCCGTCGTGGTGCTCTCGGTCGGTCGTGGTGACGCGCCTCTTTGGTGTGTGTCGGACGGTGGCCGGGCGCGGGCCGTCGTGTGACGCGCCTCTTTGGTGTGTGTCGGACGGTGGCCGGGCGCGGGCCGTCGTGGTGCTCTCGGTCGGTCGTGGTGACGCGCCTCTTTGGTGTGTGTCGGACGGTGGCCGGGCGCGGGCCGTCGTGGTGACGCGCCTCTTTGGTGTGTGTCGGACGGTGGCCGGGCGCGGGCCGCCGTGGTGCTCTCGGTCGGTCGTGGTGGCGGCGGTCGTGGTCTCGTGGCGCCTCTTCCCCGGAGTCACCTGGGATCGGACGTGGCGGCGGCGGCGGCGCGCCCCTGCTGCGGCCGCCCGTCGCTGACCGAGCCATCCAACTGTTGACTTGAGTCACCCGACTCGTGACTTCCGTCATCTGTGTCGCGACTGAGTCTTGTGTGTTTGGGTGCGGTCGGGCGTCACGTGCCGTGACAGCCAAACGACTGAGTTATCTGGCCTGCTGCTGAGTCGCGTGACTCATGACTCAGTCGCCTAACGCGTGACCGAGTCTGGTGACTCAGGGCACCGCCCGTCGGCGGCGGCAGCGGCTGTCCGGTGGCACTGGAGGGCGTGTTCGGTGACACTTTTGTCCCCACTGTGCCTGTGTACTCGGTCGCAATACACAGCCAACACTCCCACCGGCGTTTGTGCCACGGTCGGTGCCGCGACGGGGTGTGCCCGCTGACGAGCTGCGGTGACGCGTATCAGCACAGTAAGTGCGCCACGAGCCCACTGTAGCTGGTCGTGGCCGCGGCCGCCTGCTCCTGCATGCTCGTCTTCCCGCATCACCGCCGGCCCTTCGCTGTCGGTCTCGCCACACCTCGGCTCTGTCGCCCTCCTCCCCGCCCCCGCCCGTCCTTCGCTGTCGGTCTCGCCACACCTCGGCTCTGTCGCCCTCCTCCCCGACCCCGCCCGTCCTCCGCTATCGGTCTCGCCACACCTCGGCTCTGTCGCCCTCCTCCCCGCCCCCGCCCGTCCTTCGCTGTCGGTCTCGCCACACCTCGGCTCTGTCGCCCTCCTCCCCGCCCCCGCCCGTCCTTCGCTGTCGGTCTCGCCACACCTCGGCTCTGTCGCCCTCCTCCCCGCCCCCGCCCGTCCTCCGCTATTGGTCTCGCCACACCTTGGCTCTGTCGCCCTCCTCCCCGCCCCCGCCCGTCCTCCGCTATTGGTCTCGCCACACCTCGGCTCTGTCGCCCTCCTCCCCGCCCCCACCCGTCCTCCGCTACTTGCCTGCTGTCTTGTCTCCTCTCATCTGCTAACCCTCTTCCTCTGCCCCTCCTCTGTTGTTTGTGAGCCCGCAGCATCCGTCCTCTGTCGCTGGCCTGCCCGCTTTTGCCTCTTGCTGTTGCTGTTTGCAGAGTGTTACTGTTGCCATCAGTGCCGATCGGTGCCCGTTTGCTGTGGCTGGGCTCTGGTATGCCATTAATCGCCGCGGGATCAATGGTAGCCTGTCTGCGGTCAGACTTCACCGCGCCGTCTGAGCTGCAGTACCCCGAACCATCTATGGGCTGCAGCGTCTCTGATCTGTAGACCGCCATATCCAACCTGTATACAGTCTTATCGCTGAACTGTAGACAGCCATATCCCTGACCTGCAGACCGGTGTGTGCCTGACCTGCGGACCGGTGTGTGCCTGACCTGCAGGCTGCGGTGCCCGTGACCTACAGGCCGCGGCTTCCGGCGCCATCTGACCTGATCTCGGCTCGCCAGGTGCCTGGGACACGCTCAAGTCCCCGCTGCTCAGGAGTCCCTCCGCTCGCGACTCCTGCGACCGGCTGCGCGAGGTCACCTGCAGCACCGCCTCTGGCAAGACCACGTGACCGCTGACCGCACCGTGCCACGCCGGCTGTCCGGCCTCGTGCGCACCAATGGTCGCGCTGGAAGCTGGTCGCAGATTAGCGACGAGGCGCACTGCCAAGACCAAGCGAAATGTATTGATATTTCGGTGTTGCAGTCGTGGACGTGTATGTGCCTGGTGTAGGCTGGTGTGTGCATGTGCCTGGTGTAGGCTGTTGTGTGCATGTGCCTGGTCGGTAAGCGATTTGTTGTGTGGTTGCGTTGAGCACCGTTGTGACGGAAGGTACAGTTATCAAAAGAACGTGTATTGTCGGTTTGACTCACGGCATGCATTGCGTGTGTGATATTATTGCGTAGGTATTCAATTTGAATGCATGGAATGTGATCCTTTCGATTTGTGAATTCCACCCGAACGCCGACCGGTATGAATGGGATCCAACACGGGAACTGACAAGAAATCGCCGAAGTTTGGCATTTGCCTAGAATCGGGCGTAGTTTACTTGCATGTTTTCCTTGGCCACAATCTGGATCAACAGGGGTCACGCGCACCATCCGTTGTATGGATGCTTCAGTGCGTCGGATTGTGTCTTCAATGTGGCCTGTTATTACGGCACTGATTCATTGTTCAACGTGCTGCCCTTGATTATCATTTGCGAGCCAAACAGTATTGCAACTTATGAGATTCGCTTTTCTGCAACATGGCAGTTTTGCAGGCCTTTGTGAAAACCTGTAGGGGGTAATGATAAGCCCATAAATAACAATGACGATTGCATAGGGAACACGCGACTCCGATATTTATCCGATGTGTTAAGGTCAATAACCACGTGTTGAGATCCCCCAGTATCACCTTCCGTGCACAGAAAGAAAGGAAGGCGTTTCGGGACGAAACGAAATGTACCGGGACACAGCACGTTGTGGTGAGCGGGCCAATTTGGCATTGACGTCAAATTTGTTAATCAACAACTTGTCCGTTCTCGAGCTCTTCAAGTGTCCGTCAAGGTGGAGTTTGTTCAAAAGAACCAATTCGTGTTTCTGTGCGCGAGGTGTGTTCCCCTTCACACGGAATATAACTGTTCCCTCTGCTATCTGTGTTCCGTTGTCCCGAGGATGACGACGCGCCGCCTGCCTTCGGAGGTGCACAAAACGTCAAGAATGTCACCTACAAGCATTGAAACCCATAAATCTGTCACATTTCGAAACTTTCGGATTTTACCTAACCTACTCCAATAGCACAGGTCCGCCAAGACGGTATAGCACAGGTCTCCAATAGCACAGGTCGCCGCAATCGAACCCTATCAACTGTCACGGCGTATCTGTGACAGCCTGCTGCGTCATGGTTCAGCCTAATGGAGCTGGCTGCGTGCAGCCGATATTATGCACCGGGATCTGTCCCAAAAGAGTTAGCGCTGCCAAATGTCCTGTTCCGAAATTGCAGTGATAACTTATCGAAATATAAGCGAATAGTTTATGAAATAACCAAAAATTAACCACATAAAATATTTTTGCGTTAAAATGTCTTTCCTGAAGTGTCGGGAAACACTTGCGTTAAAATGTCCCTCCCATAAAAATCTTCTTTATGTGGTGATTACTTTTCCTTCTTCGAATAATGATTATCTGTCACAACAACGGCACAGTTTCAGGCCATATCTGTCACCTACGCTGGTAGGCGAGTTTGCAGGTTTGTGCACCTCTGCCTGCCTTCACGCGGCCCGCAGTGTAGGTGGTGTGGCTGTAGATGTCGCGCCGGCGCCCATTCACAGTATGGCATGGCTTTGCGCCGGTGGGCCGATGGTGTCTGGAACACTTCGCTGTTGACGCACTGTTCACGTACTGTCGGGAGCGTGGTGTGCGTGTGTGGAGGCCTCACTTAATCGCCAGCCAGCCTGAAACCAGCAAATAGAATGAAAAGTGTTGGTTCTCGTCGGTGTGCAAGCATTGGTAGCGCGTGCAATTTCCTACGCTGACCCATACCTCTGCCGTCTGCGTATCCAGGTTAATTCAAGGGCATTCACTGTCCCATCAGACTACGGACAGTCAATGCCACCATCAGACCCTGAGTAGTCATTCACCCATCAGACTCCAGACAGTCGCTGTCTCCTCAGACACTGGTCAGTCATTGACCCTTCAGACTCCGGACAGTCACTGGCCCAGATCCTGGTCAGTTACCGTCTCCTCAGACACCGGACAATCACTGTCCTGTCAAGCTGCCGATAGCTCTCATTCAACAGACTCCGTACACCACGCCTGTCTTGACTCCTCTGAACTCGGGGCGAGAACGCAATGGTCAGTACGTAGGGCGAGAACGCAATGGTCAGTACGTAGGGCGAGAACGCAACGGCCAATACCGACACTGTATTCCTAGCTCTGAGTGCTACCTTCTGCCACCGCCTTAAGTATGAACAGCAACAACAGCAGCACGGGCCGGCCCTATACGAAAGAGTACTATTACGGACTAGCCCTATACGAAATCCCGCCAACGACTGCCTGCACATTGATACGCTGCGTAACGAAGGCACGCGAGCTGGTCGGAGCTCGGCGGCCGGCTGGCTGATGCCACTCGGAGGGTGCACCCTCCTCTCGCGCCACCTCGAGCTCATCTAACACCGTGCAATACTGGGCTCTCGCCACTTACTCGCCGACTACTCTGTCGCCGCCGCTGACGGACTAATGTCGGCCGGCACTGACTGACGGACTGACGTCAGCCGACGGACTGACGGACTGATGTCAGCCGGCACTGACTGACGGACTGACGTCAGCCGACATCGACTGACTGACTAATGTCGGCCGGCACTGACTGACGGACTGACGTCAGCCGACAGACTGACGGACTGATGTCAGCCGACACAGACCCGGGCGCCGCTGACCGCCGATCGACTCCGCTAGCGTTCCCCGCCACCACGTGCCACTCAGCACAGCAACAGCCGACGTCAGCTGGCGGCGTGTGACGTCACGTGTCTGCCCGCCCATGTGTGACGTCACGTCCGTCGGCCCGTCTATGGCGTGGAGTGGACTCCGTGGTGGTGGTGCGGTCGTGCCTGCTGCTTCTTGTGTTCGGAGCCGGCGGCGATGTAGGAGAACACGCACAGCACCGAGTAGCAGATCTGGTCCGCCTGTGGGCGGCGTCCGGGTGGGGGTCAGGCCAAATCAAGCCGTGCCAGTGTCAGCTGTGGAAGTCATGTCAAATACTGCATAGGTGTAATTGGCGTCACAAATAGCTTAGCAGTCAAGCTGGGCGTCCTGGCACATTAATATCCCGTATATGTATAGGTGTGGTGGGAAATGGTATATCTATGCAGGATATTCAGGTGCCAGGACGTCCAGCCTGACTGCAAGGCTAATTGTGAGCCAATATTACATAGCTACATACCACATAGTGCAGCGTTCATACCGGGGCTGTTAAACTGGTCTCGTTCTGATGCCACGCGGTCAATTTTGGTGAATAATATATTCAAGTCACGCCCACGTCTTAGTCGGCACGTCGGCAGGTCGGCCTTGTGATGCCTGCCAAAACAAAAGCAAGACAAAGAACAAAAACGAAATACCCACAACTTTTAAGGCTGCATCTGTCAATTCCGTGTTCGTGAAAGCTAACACAGAGGTTTCAACAGGTCTTCGCTTGGTTAGTACTGTACAGGACAGGATGTGCCCGCAATAAGATGAGTTTCAGTCGGACATCAGTTGACAACATCTGTGGAGACTGCATGTGTTGTCCAATTGAACGGCCGTTCAATACGCGTGGGTTTGCGCTGCCAGTGGAGTTGTCCCAAGCAAATCGATAGTTTCAAATGCTGAGAAAGCATCGACTTTCGGTGACATGATCCACCGGATGATGTTCGGTACCAATTTCATCAAAATCGAATGTTTCTAATCACTGATACAAAGTCCATGAAGTTGGACATGTAGACTCCCGCCAAAAAGTAAAAATGGCCAAGGTGGGTGATTTCAATGCATCATAATAATACTTCCAGATACACTGAAGCTATTCAACGCTCAACAAGATGCTGCGTCACGTGACACCAGTATAAACATATGCATATTTATCCCTTAGGTCACGTGGTGAGCTCTCAGGTCAGTTCAACATGATCGGTCAAAAGTCGGCTAATTGGCGGTCTAATTTGTTACAATGTCGAGAAAGGTATTGTAATTGTTGGTGGACATGAGTAATGCCACTGTTGCGTCAGTATTCAGCAATTAACCTTGCAGTACGACACATATTTTTCCTCAGTTCAGCGCAAGTGTCAAGTCACATGTTGACCCAACGTTTCGAATTTCGCAGCTACAATGGTGGTGGGCCAAGTTATTGCTGAAAATGAGGGGATATCTTCGAATTTACGGTAAAAAGACTGGAAACCCTCCTTTCCGGTTATGAATCATTACAAGTAACTGTACGTTTATTATCGACTTGCCTGGCTTGCAACTTCCATGTAGTCAAAGGTGATGCAAAATTTTGTATCCGCATCCCTGGAATGTAACGTAGTTAGGTATGGAAGGGCACTCCTGCCTACCTATTAATTGGTAGGGGAATAGAAGGTTAAACAAGAGAAAGTTACTCCGGATATAGCGAGCTTATGGAGCCTGACAGCACACATTCACTACATCCGGATTACAAATATATATGTATATATATATATATATATATATATATATATATATATATATATATGTATGTATTTGTTTTTTGTTCCTCTTTTGGTTTTATAAATTTAGTTAGAATTCTTGTTGGGGTGGCTTCATGGACCAGGGTTCTATTGCTAAGCGGAGCTTGTTTGAACCCTGGCCCCACCACCAAATCCATGAAATCCAGTTCAACAACACAATTTTGACCGGAGTTTAACGTCGTGCCGTCAATGCACCGGCACGGCCGCCCGGGAGCTCGTCCCGGTCTCCTCGGGCTAGTTGCCAACCGACCCTCCCAGCCGACCCGAAATGCGAGCGCGTGAAGCGATTCGAACCCTGCCTTGCCAGGACAGGGGAGACCAGTGCATGCCAGTGCTCCAACCAACCGAGCTACCGGGGCGGCTATATGTATATATATATATATATATATATATATATATATATATATATATATATATATATATATACATAAGCATTTGCCTTAATAAGCAGTGTCAAAATCTGAGCAGTTTTGGAAAGGTGGAGGGGGGATAAGCAGGGCCGAAGCCTCCCACAGGTGACCGCACCTGCGGTCATCGGCACATCCTGAACGAAAACATGGCCACGCCACTGCCAAGCCACAAGCCAGTGCACTGGCTTAGACAGTGGATGCTAATTGTTAGCGGCATCGACGTCCAACAGAACAGCGAAATAAACCATTTCATCGTCCCAGATTCCCATTTCTGTGCTACATCTGATTTGTGTTAACGATGCACAGCTGCAATGGATATCTACAGGAGTGAGCATCTGGTCCCATGTATGCGCAGCACCAGCGGTGTTGGTCAGGGCTGCTGCGGTTGGAATTGATGCAGCCTGAAGAGGTGTCGTTCATGACTGAATACGCCGGTTGTACTGACGTTCGCCATGATTAAAGCCAAACATTTAATGTACATTATTAAAAGCCTCCCATGATTTCAGAAGGGGAAAAAATGTTGCACCACTGACGTTGCTGTGTTGAAGTGTAGTTACATTTATGTTTCAATGGTTTCTGTGTGTCGCAGAGCGAGGTCATTTTCTGAAGAATGTGGTCCTTAAGTGTATGCATGAATAGGTACTCACTTCGTGGTCAGTACCCAGGCTTGAGCATGTAGACACCAAAACATACCAACTTTTACAACACTTTCTGCTGCATGTAGTTCACAATCGGACGTTGGTAAATAATCGTCCAATATTGACCTCGGATAATATTTTACCTGAAGAGAAGACCTGGATCGATTTTCGAACAGAAAGTTGTGCACAGTCCTTCATAACTAGCATTGCACGACATAACAGCAATATTCCGGTCTTCTTTCATCTTAATGACGAAAAGCAAAACCCTGGGTGAGTATGTGACTTGTCCCGAGTGTTGGCCTTATAAAATATTTGGGTTGTGCTACAACACCAAGTGCTGTAACCTGACGCAGTAATTGTATGGACCATTTCTACGTAGAATTTGATTGTTTTTCTTAATATTCTAGTAAATTTCAACACAAATCGCTTGACCGTTTTAAAAAAAATGAAATTGGCATCTGACCTCACGTAAAAAGTCACTATGTGATCTAAAGGCCAGACATGAACATATTTAGACCGCGGTGATCTCAATGACCATTCTGATGGTTGCTTCCTAGCTTTATCTTGTCTGGAAGTATAATTATGATGGATTGTCATTACTCACATTGCCCATTCTGGGCCTTTGGCGGGAAACCCGTGTAGGTCAACTTTATGAGTTTTCGACCAGTGATAAGACACGTTCGACTTGATTAAATTGGTTGTACCAAGCATCAGCAAAGGGATCATGTCACGGTAAAACCCAATCCTTCTCAACATTTCAAACTTCGTGTTTTTGTACTGTGGCAGTAATTTTGTCTTGAAATACAAAGCTTGATTAAGCTGCACATTTGCGACTCCTTAAGAAATTGGTTTGGAAAAATATAGGTATTAACCATCCTCCTCCAAACGTGGAGGATACAGCTCCTCAAAAACTCAGGCACCCCCATAAGGACATTGAGACAAAGTCATCAGACAAAGAGAAAACTCCTAAGACATGACGCGCAAACCATCCACTAAGCCGGCTGTCGGGGACGAGTGGTCTAGGGGTAAGATGCTCGTCTCACAATCGAAAGGTTGTGGGTTCGAGTCTCACCTGTCGCTACTCTTCGCCCGCGACCAATCGGCGTGAGAGATTGGCGACGCTACATGACTCAACGGTCGACGTGTCGTAAAACCAATAACCAACTAAGCCGGCTGTCGCTATTCTCTCCAGCCGAACGCGAGCCACTGGGAGGAGGGGCAATGTAGTGCCTTCCTGTTCTCCGAAGCTAATAGAGTTATTGATAAACACAATAATCAACGACGAACGAAAGCTCAGAACAGTATTCGAACAAATAATGCTTCAAGTTATAAGTCAAATCGTTAAGATGAAAGTTCAGGTCGAAGGTAAAAAGTACATGACTTGGGACACTTCGCGCTTCGATCCTTTAAGCAACTAAAATTGGTGTAAATACCCACAAATATGGTTCCATGCTATCAGGCACGCCCTACAGTATGTATTGAAAACCAGAGGTGCCCAGGTCAGGTGCAGGTCACGCGACATTAGCGGATAAAGTTTTGAACAATCGATATAATTCTGATACATCATTGTATACCATTGTTTGGTCCGAACTGAAATACAATCCGAAGAGCTGACTGGGATATGGAAAAAAGTACAAAAATATACATCATGCATTTGGATCTCAAGCAAATTGGAACTTTAGGTTAGGTGGATTTTCTTCTGAACGTTTGCTGCTCCGAATATATCGGCGTTCCTAATCCTAGCTAGCAGCACATTGTATGTAAAGAGACACCAATTGCTGACACATGTGGGATGGGAGGAATTTGGACAATTATTTTCTGACATTGGATACATTTATTTGTGTCAGACAGCAAAGCAAAGAAAAATGAAAACAGAAACCGCAATCAAGAACACAAACATCTGTTATGTGCTTGCAATAGCCAACCCCGCGGAGCTAGCCGCGGGTGCTGCACGTTTTGGGGCCCCAAAGTTTGTCTTTGGGATATCCACGTAACATTCTATGTGCCTAATAATCGAAACGGGTACATCACACTTATTTTGTTGTATATCGTTCGAAAAACTTTGCAGGAGCATCGTAAAAACAGGTTTCAAAAACCACATGCTTTCCCAAACCGAAAAGTTTAGGTTTGAGAGGCCGGTGTATTTCTGCATTGAATAACTAGCAATTGTGTACAAACATATTATTGCGTGTAAAGAAAGCATACGACCTTCAATATACCAGGAGGTGCTGAGTTGACATCAAAAGTAACGTTAAGGATTATACTTTATTAGGTACTCCTGGAGTTATTGATAAACACAATAATCAACGACGAACGAAAGCTCAGAACAGTATTCGAACAAATAATGCTTCAAGTTATAAGTCAAATCGTTAAGATGAAAGTTCAGGTCGAAGGTAAAAAGTACATGACTTGGGACACTTCGCGCTTCGATCCTTTAAGCAACTAAAATTGGTGTAAATACCCACAAATATGGTTCCATGCTATCAGGCACGCCCTACAGTATGTATTGAAAACCAGAGGTGCCCAGGTCAGGTGCAGGTCACGCGACATTAGCGGATAAAGTTTTGAACAATCGATATAATTCTGATACATCATTGTATACCATTGTTTGGTCCGAACTGAAATACAATCCGAAGAGCTGACTGGGATATGGAAAAAAGTACAAAAATATACATCATGCATTTGGATCTCAAGCAAATTGGAACTTTAGGTTAGGTGGATTTAGTACCTAATAAAGTACCTGATTGAGTACCTAATAAAGTATAATCCTTAACGTTACTTTTGATGTCAACTCAGCACCTCCTGGTATATTGAAGGTCGTATGCTTTCTTTACACGCAATGTCTAAAACCCAGGAGCATCTAAGAGCCATTCTTCGTTGTATTAAACAAACATATTATGGTCTATTTGAAGACCTAAGGTTGGAGCCTACTGAAGCGTCAGCATCAAAAACTCTAGGCAATCGTCGAAGCATATAAATTTGTGACTTCATGGTGCGTCATTGTCACAGCTTATAATTTTGACACTACATTGGTGTGGTATTGATATTAAAAACATGTGCAACAAATGCCACGCATTTATCCGTAGGGGTTGAGGAGATCTTGAGGAAGGAAGTCTTAGGGAAGAGGGAAGAGTAGTTAACATTCGCCCACCGCCCACAGTGGCTCGCAGGCTAGAATAAAAATGTCCAACTCAGTGACATACAAAATAGCATCCTTGTTCTGTTGGAGAACTAGCCCGCAGTTCCGAGGAGATGTCATCTGAGTGTGGTTATTTGCAGCCAAACCAAAGCCGAGCGAGAGTAGCACACAACCATTCGGCGCTGCTGGTCTTCTCCAGAAGCCAAACAAAACTCGCCCCGCATGTGTCCAGGCGCCGCGTTTTCACCACACCACCTCGATTCAATTACAGCCAATGCTAAAGCCACCACCGCCATCACCACCAGTAGCAGCACCACATCACCAACACCAGTAGCACCAACAGAGTAGCTCCAAGTCCGCCAGGGTCGCCAGCAGGCAGCTGCAGTTCAGGTAGGGTCAGTGCACCGTGGCGGCCAGCGCGGGGCCGACCAGCACAGTGGCGCTGGCGGCCTCACACCCAGCCTCCCATCTGAGAGAAACAGCGAGACCGATCACCACACGGCAGCCGTCCTCACCGAAGCGCCGGTCGCCGGCCCCCGCCCGGTCCAGCCAGCCCCGGCAGCGGCACGCTCACCACACCACCACAGCCAACCCCACACAGGCGCACGTCGGCCACCACAAGTCGGCTGCTCATGCTCCCAGTCCCCAAGCGAGTCGGGGCTCGGCGAGCCATGTCGTGCGAAGGCTGACCGGTGGCCGCGCCGGGCCCCACTCCGCGCCGTCGGCGCCCGCTCAGGCCGCACGTGTGGCAGCGCCGGCTGGGGGGGCGGCCGGTCGGCGGCGGCCGCGCGCCGCCAGCGTCGCCACGTCACCAGCCGCCGATGACGTCACAACGCGGCCAGAGCCGCGCTCGGCCCACTTGATCCGGGCGGCTATCACGCGCTGTAGCTCATAGGCCATGGGGTTCGCCTTGTGAACACGAACCGGGCGGTGACACACCAGTGAAAGCGTCGGTGTCAGGTCAAGTGGTGACATGGTGTCAGGTCAAGTGGTGACACGGAGCCAGACCTTTTTTCATACACTGAGTGCCGTCCCAAGTCATGTTAGACTGGCACATGTGGACTTGGCACAGGCCCTGTGGCACAGGTACCACTGTGCCATGTTTGATTTTGCATGAAATAATGACTTGCAGTGGAACGATCGCGAACAGTGAAGTACCGAATATTTTCCAAGGTGAGCAAATATATTGCACGGTTCCAGTGTAGTGACGACGGAAGTTGGAGCACATTTACGCGAACTGTTTGACAATACCCTCGCCTGGAATTTTCACATAAAACCATTACATAAGCGAGTGATTACCTGCGTAATCATCAAATCGACTACTCACTTGGAATTTTCTGCATGCTCTCTGTCTGTCTGTCTGTCTGTCTGTCTGTCTGTCTGTCTGTCTGTCTGTCTGTCTGTCTGTCTGTCTGTCTGTCTGTCTGTCTGTCTGTCTGTCTGTCTGTCTGTCTGTCTGTCTGTCTGTCTGTCTGTCTGTCTGTCTGTCTGTCTGTCTGTCTGTCTGTCTGTCTGTCTGTCTGTCTGTCTGTCTGTCTGTCTGTCTGTCTGTCTGTCTGTCTGTCTGTCTGTCTGTCTGTCTGTCTGTCTCTCTCTCTCTCTCTCTCTCTCTCTCTCTCTCTCTCTCTCTCTCTCTCTCTCTCTCTCTTCTGTTTTCCTCGACACACACACACACATATATATATATATATATATATATATATATATATATATATATATATATATATATATATATATATATATATATATATATATATATAATGTTGATCATGAGGTACTATAAAAAGTGTAGCCTTCCACAAATTTCGGTCATTTCCACGGAGTCCAAATTTTGCACCAAGGAGGTATGCACCAGCTCTGGAAGAACACATGATCCCCCTGATTATCTGTGGTGGATAGCATACCGCTGATGGGAGGTCAGAAGGAGACTGGCCGATTGCTTGGGCAAGATCAGGTGACAGTGACACGGGAAATGTCTCAAGATTGAGGGGGCAAGAGCCATTTTCAGGAAGAATCTTTACATGCAACGCCCATAATGTCGAAATTGTTACGATAATATCTACATAGGATCAATCGATCAATGCTAAGCTCGGTCATAGTTGTGGGTCGCTGCCCTGTCGCCCCCCCTCCCCATCCCTATTCCCACGCTCTTGTCAGGTGGTGCCATGGCGTTAGCAAGTAGTGTATGGTGGAGCAATGCTGCGAAGATAATTTGTGAATGTTAAGAAGAACCAAAATATTGAGACAGTTAGCACGTTAAATGTTTCATAAGGCGTTATATGATAACAAGTAGACATTAGAGATAGTAACGGAGCACGACTAGATAACGTGTATAATGCATCGGACGAGCGAGGGCAAGTGCTAAAAGCGCAGGGTAGTACAATCTCTGTGTATATAAATAATAGAACATGCCTTTCAGTGTTTATACAACTACGCACGTTCCAGTTGGTATGCAAAGTTGAAGGATTTCGGATCCGAACCATTCATCAATTTGCATTGCCAAAGGTGGACATACAAAGCGACCACCCTACCTAGAAACCCAACTCTAGACCTGGGAATACAAACCAGCGACTTTGCGTATTGCAAGCTATGCATATTGCATAGCTTGCATGCTGGCATACCTTGCAATATATGCAAGGTATATTGCAAGCTGCCGGCGCCAGGAATGCCTCCGCAAACGACTCTCTTTGAAGAAAGATTGCGAATACCTCGCAAGTAATCTTGCGATGTAAGTTGTTAACGCTCAAAATGAGAACAGCAGGCCTGACTGCGAATGAGAAAATTACAACTTGAAATGCTGCATTGCAACTTAAACACTGTTGAAAATTAATCGTGAGCGGAAATGCCGCCGTAAACTTGCTGTGAACAAAGTTCAAGAGCACTTCATGAGGAATGTTGGGATCGAAATGGACAACAATTATAATTGAAAGAGACTCTGAATGAAGGAATAGGACTGAGAGGACTGATGACTGAGGACTGAGGACTGAGAGACTGAGAGACTGAAAGACTGACTCTGAGTGAAGGAATTTGAACTCGAAATACTGCAAACAGACAGTTACTGCGACTACAAGGACGTGCCCACCGAGCCGAGCCGCACGGATTGGCTTTTGTACCACGAACACGGGACGAGACTCAATCCGGATTGTACCACGTACACGGTACGATACTCGCTCCGGATTGTACCACGTACACGGGACGAGACTCGCTCCGGATTGTACCACGTACACGGGACGAGACTCGCTCCGGATTGTACCACGTACACGGTACGAGACTCGCTCCGGATTGTACCACGTACACGGGACGAGACTCGCTCCGGATTGTACCACGTACACGGGACGAGACTCGCTCCGGATTGTACCACGTACACGGGACGAGACTCGCTCCGGATTCGCCCTCGCTCGTCACAAAATTAATACCTTAAAACGAGCACGTGGAGCACAAGGATTAGGATATCGCATCAGTCGTGTATAACAAGTCCTATAACATTAGTACATCGCATCAGTCGTGTATAACAAGTCCTATAACATTAGTACATCGCATCAGTCGTGTATAACAAGTCCTATAACATTAGGACATCGCATCAGTCGTGTATAACAAGTCCTATAACATTAGGACATCGCATCAGTCGTGTATAACAAGTCCGAAGCTGTTCCACACCAAAATGCTGACAAGAACTGAACAGACATGGTCACAATGTGAAACTGTAGCGATGACTTGTGGTTCGTCGCGCTGTCACCGAAGGCTTACCATAGCTGATTTGTATTTCCTCTGCAGCATTTGTCTTGTTTTGGGGTCTGCAAAATGACCAACAAAATGTAAATGAACCACCTACATACTAATAGTGTCGCATGTTGGAAGTGAAACGTTTTCCCATCAACGTGCATAGCGAGTATACGAACATTCAAGTCATTGTCTAGTGTAGAACCAGCGCGGAAGGCTGCAAGACGAATGTAATTAAAATAAATGCGTTGCGGCTGAGTGCAAATGATCAGGTGTGACGGAAAGGTGAAACATTTCCAGTACCGAAATGACTATATTACTGTGGATGAAATTTGGGTAAGGCCAGCTTTTGCTAGATGGGCACGGAAGGTCCGAGGCTTCATGTATACACACACACACACATACACACACACACACATATATATATATATATATATATGTATATATATATGCATGTGTAAATATATATATATATATATATATATATATATATATATATATATATATATATATATATATATATATATGTGTGTATATATGTATCTATATATATATATATATATATATATATATATATATATATATATATATATATATATATATATACACTGACAACACCGTTTGAAAGCATGTTCCGACTAACTTACTACTGACAACTAACACACGGCGGCAGGCGTGATAGGCGGTGTGAACAATTACCTCCTTGTTCGCACGGTAAAGATCCCTCGGTGCTCTTCGATAAGAGTAGGCTAAAGCCGGCACCCTGGCAAATCAACTTCTCGCCACTCTCAAAACACCCCCACCCCCCACCCAAACTACGAATTATTTTGTGGAAGAGTAAAGTAAAACTAAACCATTTAGACATCAGGGAGCTGTCCCCAACCCAGACCCTCGCCTTCAGCACCTAAAATAGCACGCAAACTAACGTAAAATTCCTTAACGTAAATGTCCACTTGCCTGCACCTTGATCGCAAACGCTTGCTTTATAGACAGACATGTAACATACTCGCTTTAAAGGCGGCGCAAATGACCTTTATGGTCCGGCACACCTAAAAATCCTCCTTCCCCTACATATATATATATATATATATATATATATATATATATATATATATATATATATATATATATATATATATATATATATATATATATATATATATATATATAAAACATTGTGCAATTGTAGACCTTATTTCAGCTATGCCCAATAGTGTCATTCTAAATACAACAAGATTTTACAGCAAAAACTGACTCACTGTATTCCTCCAGCACGAATATGCCGCCCTTCTGTGTGAAGCACTTGCGGATGTGATCCAGCCGTACGAAGAACTGCAAACAGAGCGAGAAAGCCGTGAGGGGACTGTTGCGTGTCGCCGTTCTGTGCCAGAGGCGGCGCCAGCGCGGCGCCAGCGCGGCGCCAGCGGGCCAGTGACGTCATGCAGTGCAGCGTGCCGTGAACAGCTAGCGCCGGGGACAGCTAGCGCCGGGGACAGCTGGGGCCGGGGACAGCTAGGGCCGGGGACAGCTAGGGCCGGGGACAGCTAGGGCCGGGGACAGCTAGGGCCGGGGCAGCTAGGGCCGGGGCAGCTAGGGCCGGGGTTCGGGACGGCGTCAACAGCTGCACCAAACGGTGGCATACCAAGCTGCGCTCGACGCCCACGTGACGTCACAGGACGACGCCCACGTGACGTCACAGGGCGGGCTACATCCGGCTGCGCAGGTGGCCCAGCCACAAACCGAGCCCGAGCTTGGGCCTAGCAAACGCACTGGTCGACATCGACAAGGCATTTTATACGTGCTTTGTGCTGATAGCAACGGAAAGACAACCACAAATCGAACTACATTATTTGAAGTTGGTTCGCGTAGCAATTATTGGAGTATATTTCTTAATGCAAGTCCAAGGAAGGGGAAAGTAAGCATGTATCGCAAGACATTGCACGCCGAGTGCTACATACGTTTGAATAATTACTCTACACCAGCCGGAAATCGAACTGAAATCACTTGAATCGCAAGCAACATAGGCGGCGGGGCGGGTGGGGGGCGAAGTGCCCCCTCTCTCCCCTCATGAAAACTGTGCAGTGTCTCGTTAAAATCGGACCTTCCGCCACCTATGGCAAGCATGAGGGCTTCTAAAAGGGCATGGTAGTCACTATGCGATTCTCTCTAGTGTTTGCGAATTCACTGTGTAAGCCTGGAGCATTGGCAAGCTGAGACAAGTCGTGATCAAAGTCTTGGCGAGGTCAGCTGTGTGGGCGCTATATGACCAATGACGTCAATGCATCCTGTAGCTCAAATAACCGACTAGCTAAGATGTGACAAGAAGAAGAGCTGAAGCAAGGATTAGCTGTAGCAGAGACATCTGGCCTATATGTGCATGCTATTTATAAATATATTACTCATAAAAACACCATGAAATATCAATGGCCATCCGAAAAGATTCAGACAGTCTTTCTCCATAAAAGATCACTTGGTTTGGACAAGTATGCCCAGATCCAGCCATGTTTCAGTCCACCAGTCTGGTCGTCAGTATCGTATGGATGCTCAGTCAACGTAGGTCAAGTTCGGATGCTCAGTCAATGTAGGTCAAGTTCGCCAGTTCGATATGGACGCCGTCCAAACATGGCACCTGTGCGCTAGTCAGCTGCCCATTGAATCACTTCTAGTTGGAGTTCCGCTAATAACGCATAGCAGGGAGGGGAGCTAAGATAGTGCAAGCGAATCATTTTGATGCAACCTGTCCATTTCTGTTCTCAGACAATTACAGAAAGGGACTCCGGAAGCCAAAATTGGAGAGATAAAAAGTTCAGATTGTCCATTCTCTCCTCAATCTTGTGCAATTTCACACTGGACTTCATGCATGCATCTATGCCATGCTACTATGAATCTATATACATGTGCTAGCTAACAGCCACTTAACTAGCTGACTATAGTGCGCATGCTGATGTGAACTATTCCAACGACAGTACATTAAAAAATTGTAATAATCGGACTGTCGATCATGAATCATGCACCTCCGAAATTGTTGCAGCCAGATAAGTTACATACAGTTCTCGGAAATATTTATGATACCCCTATGTTGTTCCATGAAAATAACTGACTTCAAAGAAGGTTCTGAACGCTCCGACAACAATTGACTGTTTTCCGAACGAGCAGCTACCGTGATGTCTCCATCACCTCCAGCTCGTTACTTTTTACGTTACATTACTCCTTCGTCATCATTAGTAGACGTACAGAACAACAGGACAATCACTTTGCGACAAGCTTAACAGGCAGCTATTTCCCTGCATCAATGCAAAACAGAGGAATACCATGTGAAAATATTACCCTCATTAGAGGTCAATTAAAGGCAAAAAAAATGTCTCATTAAGCATCAATGGCAGCAATTCGGACAGCTTAATGCTCTCCAGGTTCCGTGGTATGTGTGGATTTCAAGAGAAGCTATGCTCTCCGTATAAAGTAAATATATATATTACGGGTCGTATTAATCTCGAGATGGATAAGCTGGTTTGCGTTTTGAGGAAGGCAGACTCCGCTTTTTCGGCGTTTGATTGATTAATTTTGGGGCTTTGGGACGCATCGACTACGTTAGTTATTTTGCTATAAGACGACATAGAGAAATTACATACGAATTTTCTCAAAAGCAACCGCATATATAGTCAAATAATATTATATATAAATACACCAAATTGCAAGAAGGAATGACATACCCAACAAATAACGTAACAATAACGTTAAAAATAATATTTCGACACTAAATATAAAATTGACAAACAACTTGCAAACTTGCCACACACACAAACTTGTGAATATTGGCAATCGAAACATTGCTATCCATGGAACAATTTATGAGCAACAGAACAGCTGATTTGACCATATTCACGGCACCTTAAGATACCGGACGATACTTCTTCCAGCTGCTATAAAGCATAAACAGACACCACAGACTCATCAATATCTGACTTGCTTCAGACATCAACAAAAATTAGCAGCAGCATCAACAACATTATGATCACTGCAAGGTGACAATAATTTCGACACACTACATCTTATTTTCATCCATCGTCTTGTTATGTTATAGCATGAATTAAAATGCAATGCAAACATTATCGCAAACATTTCCAGCCATATATATCACCAAATGTTGTAAGAAAACGGCACCAGAAAGCAACCAAGGTATTACTATATCACGTTTCATGTGCTATTTTTCGCTTCGCACTTTAATTTGGAGCCATGATCGTAAGTCTTTCATCTTGAGTGTTTCGTTTCCCTTTCGCTTTTATGTTTGTTCCGGTTATATGTCTGGATATGTGTATTGTATGTGGCGGCATGGCAATTTCAGTTAATTTACGCCGTGGGGTAGAACTGGGATCCTGTCGGTGCCATTCGCTTCTTGTCTGTTGATGACACTCTTGGGTCTACCTTTTCCAACTAACTTCCGGTGGGTTCAGAAGAAGCAGAACAAGTAAAGGGTAGCTGACGGCTGCTGTAGACTCACCATAATATCACTATACCGACCGTTCTCATCCTTGGGCAGTTGACTAATGGCAGTCCCATAGTAAAAGATCGTCTGATTTGGTGAAACAGTGTCCATGACGCTACGACCTTGTGCAAGAAGATGTAAAAATACAAATACTGGGCTTATCATGCTCCATCGAGTATTTATAACCTCGATGTGACTTTCCATTCGTGTTCTTGATCACAGCCACCCGATATTGTATATTCCTATTATCCCACTGATACGAAGACGGCAGCCGTTTTGAGGTCGATGTGGTCACACCTCAGTTGACGCGCCTGAGGCTCGCATCCCGTGCCCATCCCGTGCCCATCGAGAGGCGATACTGTCGCTGCGGATGTAATCTCATTCAGACAGTCTCAGCTTCCCTTTATCCATTTTCAGGTCTTCCATACAGACCATGGAGAATGAAAATGAATATAAATGAATGAGAATTCGCTTTCAATTCATTGCGTCACTGAGTTGGTACTGAAAGAGAAGTGAAATGTGCTAAGCCACATGGCATGGTGTATATATTTGCAAATGCCTGGCAAAGGTATACAGAAAACTACATAGCGTGAGCTGTGAACCACATACATCCCAGTTTTACACTCCGGATTATCCTATGATATGTAATTATAAGCATAGGTTTAGATAATCGTATACTGAAAAGTTGAGTTCTGGTGTAAGCAAAACACATATTGCCAACATAAGAAGATCCTAACGAAATATACCGACGGAAAACCAAGCAATTTGGCAACAATTTACTGCATAGACTATTTCATTATTATCACAAACTGGCTTGGTCGGATAGGATTCCTAAGTTTTCAATTTTCTTACAATATTTTGCATACCCTGTGAGCCCATGCTCAGATAACTAGCACAATCCACACTTAACAGCTGAAGCAAAGTAATTTTCCTGACATTTTCTTTGTCATAATCAGCTGAGAATGGAGAAAGGGTGGAATCCGCCCATTTCTGTTTTTTTTTTCGACGATATCTCGGGGGGGGGGGGAGATATTATAATACAATCCTGCAACTGTGCTGCAAATTGAGAAGCGCATACTAGGCAAACGTTGTTTGCGAAATCCGTTGGTAAATATAGGAACTGCGGGGGTGCAAAGTCGACCGACCGGCCGCCGGCCGGCGCGTAGGGTTAAAGGTCACAAACATTTCGTCGGTGCGATGGCGATGCGGCGCAGCGTGATGGCCGATCTGACCATCATTTGACCCGGAAGGCATTGACCTAGGGTCATCAAATTTATGCTGCAGAGTTCACTACAGCCGTAATCTCGTCTCCAAATGTTGTGTTTCTTGCTTCAGTAGCTTCCGAGATTTTATGGGCCGGCGAAATCCGCCCCCGATCTTCGATTCGCGTTGTGTGAAAGACCCTCCGGTGCGCTTGTTAACCCCCGTCGGGGTGTTGGGGAGGGAATTTCTCTGAACCAGCCCATCGGATATTTTTTGGGGAAAGCGGTCGAACGAGTAGTCTTTATAGGCTTTATATCTCTTTATAGGCTTTATCATCGAGGTCACAAAGTCATCGAAGGCCATCTACCTGTGACTGGTGAAAGAGTAATGCTCCAAATTATGCCAAGTGTCGCCATTCGGAATAGTTGCAACATATCAACACCAAACTCAACTCATGTCGTTCTTTCATCAAGATGAACTACTCTGCCAACTCAACATGGTAATTAAGGTCAAGGCTACCGAATTGAGGTTAAGTCAATTTCAGCGTTTTACTTACCGCATTAAATAAAGAAAATTGTATCTGGGGTATTTTTTGTCACAGAGAAAAGAACATGACGTAAGCATTCTGATTTGAAATATATCAACGATCAATGACATTAAGTCAGGTTAAGTAGCATATTCACACCACACCATGCCATCTTATGCAAAATGTTGCCGCTCCTCGTGAAGTCGTATCTGAATTCGGTCTCAGCGCCGCCTAAGTCGTGCGACATAACAAATAATAGCCGACCAAGACCCAAGATGACCTGACCTCGTGTGAACAGGCCTTATTTGATCTGGATTTGACCTTTCTGTGAACTAACTTTCCAACCAGTGTGCATTTAGTGAAGGCTGACGTGATCCCTTTAGCAATCCAAATAATGTTCCAGCGTGACATAATGTCATGTCACGAGGTCAGAAGCTGGACAGTTTACAAAGCTGCTTCAGTTACATATCAGTTCTTCGTGGGAACACACTTTTTATGCTTCAAAATCTTTATGATATTGCTATTGAATCAGGTGAGGCATCAGGGCAACCTCTGTGAGTACGCGTGAGTAGATTTGACTGGTTCTTCCCTCACTCGAAATACACCAGCATAATGCGTCATTGCGCCATCAAAGGCGCTGCACGAGCAAGGGCAGATAAGCCTGCGTGCATGGGGCATAGAATCAGACATTACTCTGTTGTCGACAAAGAACGGTAGGTGTGCAGTCACGGTCACCAGAGTAGCGTGGCACCCAAGGTCAGCTGTACCAACACCGCACGCTCCCCCCTCCCCCTCCCCCTCTCACACCTAGTGTTCTTTCTTCAGGCACGGAAATTGTGGCCACGAAACTGAAACCGTTCCTAATCAGTAGACTGTCTGTCACCTGCCGGCGAGCAGAGGCAAAGCTCGAGTACACTCCCGCAGACCGCTCCGATAGCTCAATTAGAGCGCCGGCCTGCGTTGGACTCCCCTGTCCTGGCAAAACGGTGTTCGAGTCGCTTCACGTGCCTGCATTTAGCCCCCGGCTGGGAGGGTCAGTTGACAACTGACCCGAGAAGGCCGGGGACGCGACACCCGGGCGACCGTGTCGGTGCGTTGGCGGCACGTTAAGCTCTAGGAAACGCTCTGGCGGTGAACTGAAATTCACGGTCGGGTGGTGGGGCCAGGGTCCACACAACAAACTCTACTTAGCATTGGACCCTGGTTCATAATGCCACCCCGCACGAATTCCGATGAATTGTTTTTATTACCCCGTGAGGTTTGACTTATTCTGATTTCTGCCTTCCTGTATATTGGTCTGACAAGTTCGCTTAGCAGGCATTTCACGATGCACTTGCAGCAAATGGCTCCCACAAAACACATGCAGGACCATAACACAGCCATTGCGCGACCCTTCTGACATCCAACACGGCTACAGTGCACGACGCAACAACCACAGAAGACTCACTACACGATACAACGACACAGAAGACTCACTGCACGATACAACGACACAGAAGACTCACTGCACGATACAACGACACAGAAGACTCACTGCACGATACAACGACACAGAAGACTCACTGCACGATACAACGACACAGAAGACTCACTGCACGATACAACGACACAGAAGACTCACTGCACGATACAACGACCACAGAAGACTCACTGCACGACGCAACGACCACATAAGACTCACTGCACGATACAACGACACAGAAGACTCACTGCACGATACAACGACACAGAAGACTCACTGCACTAGAAACACCGTACAATACCGCGTTACCTTACCATACACCATTACACATACAAACACCGCACCGCACCATTGCGCATACAAACACCGCACCGCATATATCATCAGCATACAACCCAAGCAGCTGACAACCTCTCGCTGCATGACAGTGTCATGATGCAGTGATGAACCAAATGGCGGGGGTCATTGTTGTCTGACTTCGAAGTGGAATTGGAAGTGGGAAATGGAAGTAGGGGTATTCCTCAAGGAGTAGAGCATGATTTATTGTATCGATATATGCCAAACCTTTCAATATCTTGTGCTTCTGTATTCATCGATTAACTATCGAACCTTGAAAATAATCCAAGTGAGTTGAAACGTGGGAACAAATGCGAACATTTGGTAATATATTGCGTAGACGTACAGCATGTAATCGATGAAACGATCCGAACATACCAAGACACACCAAGGAAGGAAACGAACGCCAGATATGTTCTTCTGCTTAACCAAGTATGTCTTAGAGTCTTAGCTTCCGAAATTTTCCTATATCGATACAGTGTGTTGCCTAATTATGTTCAGGGGAGGGTTTGGCATGGCGGTCATTGGCAGCATAAACGATGCCGTCACACAGCTCATATTGGCAGGGTATACTGCGCCGCTTCACTTCTAGGCCTTCCGTCACAGCCTACCAGGACGATGACGACGGCCAAGGTTCAAGGGTAGGAAGCCGTGTTGCGGTCGTCACGAGACGATTTTTCCTGCAGCCATAAAGGGAGAGAGATGGGTCTGTGCAGTTCCTGCCTTGCGTACCTCAGTCGGACACACAACATTGTCCACTCAGTGAGCGGGCTACACTGGACTCATCTCGACAAGGAACAATTGGTCACTAGGATTTTGGACTTCGGTAACACAGAACAGGGAGGAGAGGTTTATGATGTCACTAAATCCTTTCCTTGTTCTACAATAAGATACATAGCTAAGACAGTGGCGGGGTCGGTCGCCCCCTCCCCCTTGGTCATGGGCCCGTACGTAATCGTCTACCAGGACGCCATGTCGAAGACAGAAAGGCCAACAGTACTTCTTATGGCCACCGAGGCTGTTGTCTGGTCCCTGAGAACATCCTCGAGCCCGTAGGTAATCATCTACGGGCCAGAAAGTATCACCATGGCGGATATAGAAAGGCCAACAACACTTTCTATGGTCACGGAAGCTATTGTCGGGCCCTTAAGAACATCTACGAGCCCTTGCGAACGTTTACAGGTCCTTATGGACATCTACAGGCCCATACTAACGTCTACGGATCCTTGCGAACGTCCCCGGACCCTTACGAACCTCTATTGGCCCTTACGAACGTCTACGGACGCTTGCAGATGCCTACGGGCCCTTGCGAATGTCTGTGGGTCCTGACAAACGTTTAGGGGCCCTTACGGATGTCTGGGGATTCTTACAAACGTATACTGGTCCCCACGAACGCCCGCTGGCTATTACGAACGTTTACTGGCCTTTGCGAATGCCACGAACTCTTAGGAACATCGGCAGGCCCCTACGAACGTCGGCCGACCCTTACGAACGTCGGCCGACCCTAGCGAACGTCGGCCGACCCTTACGAACGTATACGGGCCCTTGCCAATGCGTGCGGACTCTTACGATAGTCTACGACCCATACAAGCGATTACTTACCCATTACCGATTGCTCAATCGACATCTTTTTCAATGAACTTTTGGCATCATGCATCTAGATGTATCCTCCGGCGGTCTGCAATGTTAAAACTTCATTGGCAAAGATGTCGATTCAGTAATAGGTAAGGGGTAAGTAATTGTTTTGTAAGGGCCCGTAGACTCCCGTAAGTGCCCGGAGGCATTGCAAGGATCCGCACACTTTCTTACGGGCCTGCAAACGTTCGCAAGGGCCTGCATACCTTCGTAAGGGCCCGTAACATTCGTAAAAGTTCGCAGACGTTCGTAATGAGCAGTAGGTGTTTCTAGGGACCAGCAGACGTTCGTAAGAACCCTTAGACGTCCGTAAGGGCTCTTAGACGTTTGCAAGGGTCCGCATGCATTCGTAAGAGCCCATAGGCATCTCTAAGCGCCCGTAGACGTTCGTAAGGGCCCCTAGAAGTTCGTAATGGCCCGTGGAAGATTATAAGGGCCCGCAGACATTCGTAAGGGCCGGTGGACATCTGTATTCTGAAAGCGTACAAAAGCGTCCGTAAAGGCCTGTAGAAGTTCGCAAGGACCCATGGACGTTCGTAAGGATCCGTGCACGTTCGTATTGGCCCTTATGTGTTCATAAGGGCCTGCAAACTTTCATAAGGGCTCGTAGACGTTCCTAAACGCTCGACAACAGCCTCGGTAGCCAAACAAGCGTTTGTGGTCTTTCTGTTTCCGCATTGGCGAACTCGTCGACGAATACGTACGGACCAATGGCACGGCCCTTCGGGCCTCATCAGGGGCTCGTGGGAGACCAAGGGGAGGAGGCGACCGCCTCTTAGCGACCACTTAGCTATGTCCCTGATTGTAGAACAAGAAAAGGATTGATCGACATTATAAACCCCTCCTCCACTTTCTGTGCTACCGAAGTCACAAATTCATAGTGATTTATTTTTGTCTGTCGACAGGAGTCCAGCATAGCCCGCTCACTGAACGGCCAATGTTGTGTGTCCGACTGAGGCATGCAAGGCAGGAACAGCACAGACCAGTTTCTCTCCTTTCATGGCCGCAGGGAAAATCGTCTCGTGACGACCGCAAGCGCGACTTCCTACCGTCGAACAGTGGCCGTCGACATCGTCCTGGTAGGCTGTGACGGAAGGCCTAAAAGTGAAGCGGCGCAGTATACCCCAGTAATAGCTGTGAAGCTGCACAGTCTTTGATCCCAATGACCGGCCATGTCAAGTCAAAGGCCATCTCCCTGGAACATAATTCACTGTTGAAACACACACACACACACATATACACATACATACATACATACACATATATATATATATGTATATATATATATATATATATATATATATATATATATATATATATATATATATATATAATATCGACCGTCACGTCTTTGAATCCTTACCTAGTAAGGACATGCAAAATCATGAATCAGACGTAGTGAAACTTTTACATCTCGTAATGCCCGTCATCATGCCAAAATGCATTGCTCAGTTAGTAAGCTAGCATAAAACTACTCACAAGACAATCAATAAATTATTTGGTTTTGGTAGTCTTGTGATGGGTCGTGCATTTCCGTCTCTTGAATTGGAGAGAATTAATACGCGGTCTTTTACAGTATTAAAGGAACATTTTAATTGGTCATGATATTCAGACTACACGCTATCTCTCAGGGACGCACCGAACTCTGTTATGCTTACCAGTTTCAATTAATTGTATTTTCTAGTTGCGAAGCTCATGATCAATAACAATTTTGTGCGGCCATGCCATTTATGTTCTGTGACTGAATATTTGTACGAGTAGTTCAGCTTTACAGTGATCTGGTTTGTGAACGTCAACACAAACGACGTACTCGATGGCCAGCGAGTTACGTGACTTTTTAAAAACATAATCTAGTGAAATCACTTCACTTCGAACATAGCCTAAGCAGCGATGGATGATTTTCATCGTTACATGATGGAACAAATATCGGCGCAGCGTTCGAAATCCAAGTATGTTTGCATCTGCTGCTATGTCTGTCGAATAATATAAATATTCGACAACACCAACAGCCCTCCCCACTTTGGTAGCAGCGCTGCTACCGACAGTCCATCGAACTAGATGTTGGTAGCAGCGCTGCCACCGACAGTCCACCGGACCCAATGTTCAGCAGGTGAAGTCAGGTGGTGACAACGCACCCAAACAGCTGACAGGTTGGTGCAGTGTGCGTGCTTCAGCTGAACAGGCGGTGTCAGGCTGTGTCAGGCTGTGTCAGGCGGTAACAGGCGGTGTCAGGCGGTGTCAGGCGGTGTCAGGCGGTGACAGACGGTGTCAGGCGGTGTCAGGCGGTGTCAGAGGGTGTCAGGCAGTGACAGAGGGTGCCGGGTGCCGTGTATTGACGTGGAGCCGTGCTGTCTTCAGTATGCCACGTCTGACAGTGGTGATGGGTGGGGATAACGGGGACCGTGCCCCTCCTCACCATGGCGCCGCACTCGGTAAACACTCGCACCACCAAGTACACCATAAGCGGTACCTAGGATGCTATCGCTTTATGAATTTGGACATGAATGCAACTATTCCGGTGGATTATCTCCCATCTATCTATATCGCTGCACTGTGGTACTGGCATTACGACCATGCTTAGGATCTACACTTGTTGTTTTTTTATATTGAAAACCTGTATTTTATTATTTGTCCTCGTCTAGACAGTATTTGTTAGGCATTACCACCCTAAATTGATCACGACATTCTTTTACAAAGGCCAAGGTTATCTTTCGTCACTCATTTATGTGCTTAAAAGTTGCACCGGCTTCAATTGAGACGTGCTGTGAATCGCACACCATTTTGAAGTGACGTATTTCATGGGAACCTTTTAAATTACAATGAATGGTATAATATGGTATACCATTTCATAGTGACATGTAACAAGGACATATTGAAAAGATTACGTTCTGCCGACAGGTAATGCGTTTTGCTCTTGAGTGTGTCTACGCGATTTGAATGCTCCTGTGAAGGCCCGGAAATTACTGAAAACGATTCAGAAGTGCCAACAAAGTGAAATCGTAGAAACATCCATACACTATGGAATTTCTTTCCGATCAGATGTAGGGATACATCAATACATTTGCGACTAAAACAATTATAACACCCGCGAGGCATGATTTGCTACGGGACAGCACGACTGGTTTGTTCTAGCTCTCATTGAAATAACACCACTTCTAACTAGAACAGCAGCACGTACTGCGTCGGAAACAGCTATGCAAACATATTTCGGCATTCCAGACTCGATACAGAACTTGTAGCACTACAGGCAGTCGGTCGACTTGTCTATCTACACCCTACAGACACCCGGGAGAACTGGATGAACAGAGCTGGCGTGCTACAGAGGGATTCGACCATCCGTGCGGGATTGGGACGGGAGCCTGCCACTGCAGGGGCAGAGAGTGGAAGCCTGCCACTACAGGGGCAGAGAGTGGAAGCCTGCCACTACAGGGGCAGAGAGTGGAAGGGAGCCTGCCACTACAGGGGCAGAGAGTGGAAGCAACTTGAGAGATGGTCACGTGTTGCGCGCGGCCCAGCGCATGCTGGCTGGGCGCGCGCGGCGGCGCAGTCTAGTCTATCCAGGGTCACTACAGCTGGTCTGTGTAAGCACCAGACGCCTGTACCTCGAAATCCTTCGCGATTGCATGTAAGTAAAGACAGGCCCGATATCAGAGTGGAGCGCCGGCCAGCCTGTCTCCACATCCGTCAACCCTCTCGGCCAAGGACCATCTCAAAAGCTCCCCGACCTCTCAGTCGGCAACGTGTCTGGGCTAGTTCGTAAATAATAGAGAATGGCAATTGTTTGCACATGCGACGAGTATAGAAATGTTCGAGCAGGCAAATTAGACAGGAGAGATCGAGAGGTCCTTGAGGCGCGAGCAGAGCATTCTCACTGACAGTCAGAAGAAAAGGAAAAGACGAATGAACCCAATGCAACTGTTTCTTCGCTTTCCCCGACGGATGCATTGATGCCAAGCTGCAGCACCGACTAGCGAGCACGCAGCCACCTGACGTCGTCGACTGCGGGGATGAGGAGGTGGGGGTGGGGGTGGGGGTGGGAGAACCTGGTGAGGCTGACAGGTCAGGGGCGGATGGCATTCAGTTGTATGTACGGAGAAGGACGGAGGGGCAGGCTGCCCAAAATGGAGACAGGCCCAGAGCCGGGAGGATGGTCGGATGGGAGACACAGAGCATGAGCGGGCACAGCCGGGACAGCCGGAGGGTGGTCGGGTGGGAGACAGGAGCAGGAGCAGGAGCGCGCTGACTGCTAGCTGCCCACTCTTAGGCGCGAGGACCGGGGTTAGACCAGCACAGGGGTGGCTGTGCCAGCCGCTCAGGCTGGAGTGGGCAGGGACAGAGCACAGATGCGGAGCGGTTGTATCGACAGACATGGGTTCACGTCACAGAGCCAGAGGCAGACGCAAGGACGCTGCGGGAGGACATAGTCACGATGTTGTGCCCGCTGCCTGCGGGATAGACACAGGCACAGACGTAGACCCCGGAACAGAGACGTAGGTAGAGGCAGGCCCCGTGCCGAGTGGAGGCGGTTTCCGGTAATTATCAGTCTAAATCAGACAACCCGATTACACTGGGTCGGCAGAATTTCCGTCAGATCACTGGCGTGTCGTATTGAGTTTCTTTGCGTGAAATTGAACCCTCCAGGGGCGATTTGTTGCGCCAGAATGGCATTCACCTGACCAGCGAACGACTACAGAAGGATAGGATATTACGTGGTAAAATACATGATCGGCACATTGGGAGCACACCCAGGTGTAGAGTGGACTAGTGGTGCATCCAGGGATGAGGTAGACAGCTAGCACGAGACGTCCAGGTGTGGAACAGGTAGCGAACGAACATCCAGGTGCAGGATGGACACCTAGCACCAGATAACACGGACACGTGGCCAACAAAATATGCCTGTCGTGGTGGGGACGGGATGAATTCAGGACCAGGAATACATTCGACGCATGATGTGTGGCACTGGTACGGCAAGGTGGAGTCCATCCCCTGGCATGAGATAGCCTGCTGGCGCGGGGCGGGAGGGGCTGGGCTGGCGCGGCCGGCCACTCCGGCGGGCCAGCGACGGCCGCGGCTGGATTGATCCCGACCGACTGACCTTGGAGGTGGCGAAGAGCAGGCCGACCCCTTCCATGCAGACCTGCAACAGGCCGCCCTCGCCCGTCTTCATGTCCTGTACGGGGAACTCGCCGCCCAGCTCGAGGCCAGGCGTGGCGCCGGCGCCACGGGCCGCCGCCCTCTCCATCGCCTCCTTGACGCAGTAGTAGAGGTCCTTGCACTGTCGCACGGCACGCCCGGGCCACGTGAATGGATAGCGTGTGGGTCGCATGGGTGAAGTCGTTTTCAGAGGCCCAAACGATCAGCCACACAGAACAGACCACCGCCCACCAGCCACACAGAATAGACCACCGCCCAGCAGCAACACAGAACAGACCACCGCCAACCAGCCACACATAACAGACCACCGCCCACCAGCCGCACAGAACAGACCACCGCCTACCAGCCACACAGAACTGACCACCACCCACCAGCCACACATAACAGACCATCTCTCACCAGCCTCACATAACAGACATCGGCCACCAGCCTCACATAGCAGGCCACCGGCCATACAGCCATACAGAACAGACCACCGCCCACCAGCCACACATAACAGACCATCTTTCACCAGCCTCACATAACAGACATCGGCCACCAGCCTCACATAGCAGGCCACCGGCCATACAGCCATACAGAACTGACTATCGCCCAGCGGCCCGCTGAAAACTAGCCCAACCTATCCAAGAACACATGATGTAACTATAACGCAAATAAGATGAAAACGTCATCACGAAGAATAGCATAGCACCCGGTGAAAACATATTCAAGAAAACGCATACAGTCCACCAATATAAATCCTAATTATATATCCCGATACCGTGACTTGCATGTAATAGTAGCTGCATTGAGCCCACGCCAAAACATTATCCTGACGTTCAGCGATGGCCTTCCAAGGTGGTGCACCGAAACAGCTGCGCTTCCAGCACAATAGCGTCCCGACATGCAATGATATGACTAGCCACAATGAAACACTCAGAATGTTCAACAGCCCATTTGGACCACCTATGCTTGAAACTGTGTGAATAAACGAGTTTGCGCAAAACATGAACCGTCAGCTAAGGTCATGCGTGACTCTGGCGCTTCGGTGGCGTGTATCGTGCATGTTTTTGGGTTTGTGGATCAGAAAGTATGATTCATGAATATGTCATTGTGTTGGTAGCTTACCTACTAAATGTGTGAACTTCAAATATCAGTGTACATTAGACTAGTGAGCACGAGCGATGCAATACTATATGTAGTTCCCACAAGCAATGCATTTCATTCCACTTGCAACGACAACCAAGGCCATATGTCGTAAGTAAAGCCATTCGGCCAAAAATGGCGCAGAGCGGTCGTGACGTCACAAAATCCCACCGGGCGCTCCAACGCCTTGTACTTGGTATGGTTTTGCACTAAGTGGCTCGACAATCTTGATAAAGGAGTCGTCATGTAAGCCTTTCCTCAACCATGATCAGCCCGCAGTTGACCATCGACTACAAGTGGATGCAAGGGCGGATCCAGCGAACTTGCTTTGAGTCGACTTGGGGGGCCAAAGTACACAAGTTATCGCCGACATTAAAACAAGTATCGGAATTGGATAGCTTAGGGCCTGAGCCTGAATTTTACAAGAATATTCCAATACAAATTCTAGCTATCCCCTAAATCACGAATGAAGTCAAATTGTGCTTCCAATCACGACATGTGAGGAGAGGCTATGGTCCCTTGCCTACCCCAGATCTGCCCCTGAGTCCTACACCATCTATTCAGCCGTGTATATGGAGGGCAGGGTGACGAGAACCCAATAAGGGTGGGCGTGGAACAGACGAACCTCAGCTAGATGCAGGAAGATGTTACAGATAAAGATGTCTGCAGATGTGAAGATGTTTGCAGATAGAAACAACATTCACAGGGAACACAGATGACAGGACAAGTCGGTGAAGTTAGGAAGCACATAACGAGCTAAGTCCTGAATGCTTCCACAGGTATGGGCAGATATAATTGAAGTCTAAACCATTGGAGCTGCGATTTCCATGGCAACTTTCGACTTATGTGTCCTTACCCATAGGCGTCGCCACGGGGGATGCACCGGGGAGTGTTTTCCGGGGAATGCTTACCCTTCTCTAGCCTCAAAGCATTGTGGCCTAAATCCGGAGACTCTTCGGTTTTTCGAGCTAAGATTGATCGAAATCTGGACAAGAAGCTCGATCTCCCCTCAACCTCGGAGGTCTGGCGACGCTAGTGTCCTGAATACACTATCTGTTGCAACGCACGGGTAATACATGCCGATAATTCCACTTTTTCCACACAATTCCAATTCCACTCAGCCACTCTGTGTATGCACACTTCATTAGTTGTACCACGTGTTTGTTCTTTGCTTATTTACCATGTACTATTGCATTCATATATGTCCATTTTCCTATTTTATGTCATATTTGTGTTATTACTAAGCCATGAAGATGTATTATTTATATATGTCATTAATTTGTTCATGCTCGTATGTATTCTTTCATGTACAAGGTGACTTGGATTTTGGGACGTCACCCTATTGTGGACATAGGAAAACTGCCCGACGGATCCCCTGATGACAGCATGTTCTAACGATGGTGACATGCTTATTGCCGAAACGTTAGAGCACTGCATGCCATAACAACGAGTCTTGGTACACTTTTGCATTCCATTCATAATAATCACAAGCGAATATGCGCACCATCGAACATACGCTTTGGAATCGCACTAAGGCTGCAAGGTTCTGATCTTAAACCAGCTTGAAAATATAAAGGTAAGAAGGTTAGCTCATGCATATCAGCAAGCTCGTAAGAGGTAGGCCTACCTTTTTGGTGTAATATTTGTGTAGTTGCGTCTTGCCACCATTGCGTCTCCAGAGACACAGAATCTTGTTCTTGGGTGAATATGTCATGTTGACAATCCTCTCAAACCACCATCGGCCGATGATAACGCCGTTGACGCTGCGCACCACCACACCGTCGTCCCGCACCTCCATAAACACCAGGTCACCTGGTGGTCAGGTGGTCAGGTCACAGCACCTACACCACTGCACCACCACGCAGTCGTTCCGCATCGCCATAAACACGAGGTCACCTGGTGGTCAGGCCACCTGGCGGTCAGGTCACAGCACCTACACCACTGCACCACCACGCCGTCGTTCCGCATCGCCATAAACACGAAGTCACCTGGTGGTCAGGCCACCTGGCGGCCAGGTCACAGTAACCACACCACTGCACCGCCACGCCGTCGTTCCGCATCTCCATAGGCACTAGACCATCAGGCGACCGGTCGTGGTAGCGCTACAGGAGTGTAACCATTTGTTCACAAGTTCACACCACAGGAGAATTGTGAATTATTGAGCAGTTATCAGTCTGGAAGCAAACAAACAAAATGCATGTACATCTATACCATTCCACCAGCATTGGGATCGATATCTTGAAAGTTTGCGCAGCACTTTGATATGATTGAGTGCAAATGTACAAACTACCACCCATCACAAACGATCACTCGTTGAACTAGGCAACCTTTCCTTGAACCTCTGTTAACTAGAACATGGTGACGTTGGGCGCAGTCAGATATGCGGCTAACCACCATTCCTTGTAGCATGCAGAGGCGATTTAACTGTTGACCGGCCGGGGGAAGGGGGTTGAAAATCCGCCCTTGTGGGTTTTCCGTGTCGGCGGAGAATGGCGGACGGCAGCGCATCCAAACTTGGGCACACCTCTTCCGACATTAGTTTTGCATACTTTGAGAAAATGATTTGGTCAGGTCACGAAATGTCACCGACATATGACCAGTTAAGTGAGGTCGCCTTTAAAAAGCTGCACATTCCCGAATACAGATATTTAAGGGAGACCGGGCCTAACTGATACACGGGATGGCTGATACAACAGCGTTTACTCCAAAAGTATGAAGCCTGTTTCCATGGCTACCACACATGTTGCTACTGGCACCCTCTTCTCGCGGCAAAAACAAGCGCGAGTCCTTTCGACTCGCGGCTGAGGAATGGTCAGGATGTAGCGTACTTTTGGAGCGAAGGTAAACTTTCAATGACTGGGCTTCGCCTTTAATTTCTAAATTGCCGATCTGTCCTTATCTGTCTAATTGTCAGGTCTATATCAGATCAGCCAGTTGTCAGGTCGGTCAGGTCTATTTGTCTAAATCTGTCTAACATGTCCAAATTGTCAGGATCTGTCCCGACACGGTCACTGCAGGCGCGATGCAACCCCAGTCCCAAAATCGACGTCACAGGTGGGTCGAACATTCAACAAGCACATCAGGTTGAGCCCACCGGCAGTGGAGTCTGCCTGACTGCTTCGCCATCGCGGATCCCATCTGATGTTGCTGACCTTCTTATCTGCATCAACTGGAGCATGCGTGCTTGTCAGTACTTGAGACTCGCGGCGACCTTGATGAACACGGCGCGAGGAGCGTGGACCCGGGGTTTCGGCATTGTCGGGCGGGTAGTGGACGAATATGTCGTCTATGCTGTATTGACGTTTGGTTGCAGTTTGGGTACCTACGAGCCATCATGCGTGATCGTACCCAAAAGCTGACTTGTTACTCTTCCTCCTCGGATAGTTCTGAATTCTATGCGATCTTCGGATTAGTTTGTATTTCCACCTCAAATGCTAAAACTTTTGCGAAGCTTTTCAAAATTTGGGGAAGTGCATTGAAGCATATTTCATAGCTAGATGTATGAAATTGAGGATCGATGAAGAACGTCTAACTTTTCTTTACTTACTGTTACATTAATGCACGCCCGTATCCCAGGGACAGTGAATTTGCGAGACTACTTTCCCTGGCAATTTCAAAAGTATTTCCGTTATATATTCTGGTGCATCCTATATCCATGCCGACATCATACTAACTTCGTCAGGGTTACTGTTGGCTGTAATTACGTAAGTTTGCAACAAGTTATTTAATTAGATAAGCCAAAATTAGCGACAGATCTAGGATATGCGAAAATGCTCGTCCAGACCAGCACAACGTGGGCCGTAGTTTGTCACCCTTGTCACGGGTGACAGTTGAGTGTGGGCTCGGTCTGGGGCTGTCTACTGGTGTCATCTGATTCGGGGCCGGAGCCACGGATTACATTTGGAGAGCAGGAGTTTCCCCCTTAATGCGCCGCTTCTTTACCTCAGCGATGATTTAGCCCGCTTCCGGCCAAGTGTCGGTCACCCTTCGTCCGCCCGGGGTTGGGAGAGGGGGTTTTCCCCCATCCCAGGATCTCAGAACCTGTATCACCTAGACTAAGCGAAAGGTACCGTGGGATTGCCCATGACCATTCCAGAAAAAGGAAAGCATACTTTTGCATTTGCACAAGAAATAGCGACATAACGTGCACCTATAATGTCACGAAATGATGTGACTTTTGATTTCATTAAAAGTATGATGTCACGCAATAATGGGGCCGTGTGATTATTTTGGGTACATTTCTATCGGTTGTGCGATGTTCACCACAAGCGGGCAGTGTGACCCGCCTGTGGTGACTGTGGTCGGAGCTGTGACTCTCACTGACCTGTGGCGTCCGTGCCACAGTGCACTGTGAAGCTCTTGTGACCCGCCTGTGGTGACTGTGGTCGGAGCTGTGACTCTCACTGACCTGTGGCGTCCGTGCCACAGTGCACTGTGAAGCTCTTGTGACCCGCCTGTGGTGACTGTGGTCGGAGCTGTGACTCTCACTGACCTGTGGCGTCCGTGCCACAGTGCACTGTGAAGCTCTTGTGACCCGCCTGTGGTGACTGTGGTCGGAGCTGTAACTCTCACTGACCTGTGGCGTCCGTGCCACAGTGCATTGTGAAGCTCTTGTGACCCGCCTGTGGTGACTGTGGTCGGAGCTGTGACTCTCACTGACCTGTGGCGTCCGTGCCACAGTGCACTGTGAAGCTCCTGTGACCCGCCTGTGGTGACTGTGGTCGGAGCTGTGACTCTCACTGACCTGTGGCGTCCGTGCCACAGTGCACTGTGAAGCTCTGTCGGTGCATCTGGCGCGAGCCCAGCGGCCGCAGGTCGATGTCGTTGCCGAACTGCGGGACAGCGGCCCGAGTTAAGCGACCACCCGACACTCCCGCTGAACAGCTACCGCAAGCAGATACCGCAAGCAGATGGCCACGCCAAGGTTGGAGTACGTCAGCTATGTTGTGAATCACGTGCCGTGGCTACGAACGCTCGAATCAGACCGACGAATGACGCGGCCGCTTGACATTGCAGTCGCCGGTGATTCACATCCGGGCACTTGACATTTACAATGATAGTAATTACTCGAATGGATGGAGGATATAGAGGATGGATGGATGGATGGAGGAGGACGAAGGACAGGCAACTGCGCAGAGAGCGAAATATAGAAACTGTCTGGATGGGGGTCGAAAGTCGAAAGAATTCGCATCTATGGATCGTGTGCATGCGAATATTTCGACACGTGAGAGGTACCTGCAAGTTTTGGAATATTAAAAGTAAGTGCTTCAGTCAGCGGTAATCTGAGTACTCAACTGCGAAGAATGTTTATAAGCATTAAGTGTCGTCTGTTCTGACTGCTTGAACAGCAAGACCACAATGCAGAACAGCTTGAGTTGTTCGCTGTGAACCAAGATGCTTACCAGGTTTCCAATCTGATCGAGTAGCTCGTTAACCTCCTGGCTATAGACCAGGCCAATATGGCTCTTGCCCAGCAGACGCCGGATCTTTTGCTTCAGCTCCTTCTTGTTGATCTTCAGCATCACCATGAACGCCACTAGGTTGTACAGCATGGTGGAGAGCAGCCTGTCCTCGTCGTGTTCCAGCCGCTTCCGCTCGGTGTCGGAGAGGGAGTTGTACCTGGCCACACATTTGAGGTCAATACGCTGTTTTCCCAGTGCAAACAGTTTGCTCTTACCGCTGAATGACGCGAATGAAGCTGACTGGTGGCGCTATTTGAACGCTATCTTCGCTTTGGACAGACGGAGAGCTATGGGCTGCCTTGACTTCTTAGAAGTCACCCATAACTTTGCTTATGCGATAGACACATGAACAAGAGTCATGATGCCATTGTCATCTCTGCGCTGCTGTCAAGGTTGCAACAGTAACCTCTGCTGCGTTTATCCGTTGGCTACTGACCTTTGCATCATCTCACCAGGCCCTTGGTCCATGCCGACCATGTCCCGCTCCTGAGCGACAGCGTCCAGGAAGGCGTCCTCCCAGAACGACATCTGATCCCAGAGGTACGACCGCTCCTTGCAGAGCAAACCTGGCGGTGGAAGATGCGAGGTCAGTGCTAGCGACCGATGACAGACAAACACGTGTGTCGTTTGGACAGAAACGAACAGCTGCCGATTTACGATCGTCAAACAGCTGTGATCAATGGTCAGAATAGTGGCTGAATTTCGGGCACCATGGCAGCACGACCGACACTCACCCTCGAACAGGTAGGTCCTGGCCGACCCGTCCGGCGAGGGAGTGTTGGACGTGTTGATCATACTGCCGGCGTGGTAGCGGAAGCCGGTGCTGAGACTCGACTTGCTGGACCACACGCTGGACGCCCTGCCACGCTGCTGGCTGGCGCCGTCCAGCTCCGAGTCGCTGACGGTCGAGCGGAAGCTGGTCTGCAGACGCGCCTTCAGGTAGCTGGGGTTGGTGATGATGCTGCCCGTGTCGCTGCCGCTGCACGAGACGTTGCCGTCGCTGCCGCGCGCCGCCTCGCCGTCCGACTCGGCCGACGTCAGCTTGCTGAGCAGCAGCTGCCGCTTCTGGACGAGCAGCTCGCGCAGCATGTCCGCCGTGGACGCCTCGTCGTCGGGGCTGCGCAGCGCGTCGTGCACCAGGCCGCGGCCGCCGCCGTCCGAGAAGACGGACGCCGACGACGACTTGCGCGACGCGTCGGGCGTCACGTCCAGGTGCTGCGCGGCGCCGGCGGCGCGCTGCGGCGAGTGCGGCGGCAGCGGCGAGCCCCGCGGCGAGCCCCGCGGCGAGCCCGGCGAGCGCAGGTTCTCACCGCTGCCGAACGGCGACGAGGCGGCCGACACGCCCGCGGCCGCGAGCGCCGGCGGCTCGCGCAGCTCCTTGCTCCAGTAGTGCGTGTGCGCGATTTCGAGCACCTGGAAGGCGGACGCCATGCCGCCTAGCCCGTGCTCGCTGTACGTGTGCTCCAGTCCGTTGACGACGGCCAGCAGCAGCTTCAGCACGCCCCGCCAGACGGCGCGCGACACGCACACGTCGTCGATGTGGTCGTCGGGGCCGATTTTCTTGTCCAGCGTCTGGTTCAGGTGCGACACGACCAGGTTGCGGTAATTCTCATCCTCCATCAGCTTTTTGACGCGGTTCAGCTTGAGCCAGCCGACGCCCTCGCCCTCAAGGACCTGGCTGATCACCTGATGGGTGAGCGATCCCAAGTTAACATTGGATACATCAGAAGCTTCCATGCGATATCAGGCGCATACATATATATATATATATATATTTATCTATCTATATATATATATATATATACATATATATATATATATATATGTAGATATAGTTATATATATATATAAATATATATATATATATATATATATATATATATATATATATATATATATATATATATATATATATATATATATTATATATATATAATATATATATATATATATATGTAGATATAGTTATATATATATAAATATATATATATATATATATATATATATATATATATATATATATATATATATATATATATATATATATATATATATATATTATATATATATATATATATATATTTATATATTTATATATATATATATATATATATATATATATATATATATATATATATATATATATATATATATATATACATATATATGCGCCTTTGCAACACTCCTAACGAGGGTCAGCGCTTGGGAGGCATGCAGCCGGAACAGACGCACCTCTTTCAGGAAGACTTGGTTCTCGGTGGTGAGAATGTTCCTCTGCTCGTAGACGGCGGCCGTCTGTCGGGAGTCCTGCCGCTGCATCTGGTTGCTGCTGTGGCGGATCAGCGAGGACTTCTCCACCAGGCCGCGGCGACCTTTCGGAAACGGCCCGAAAGGCTGCGACCGGCTGGTCGGTTTCAAGGAAGGCACTGCCAGGGACGTGGAGGAAGACGTTGTGGACCGGCCGGAGCCGCTCTTCGTACCTGTCGGACGAAGCCAGCGCTCATTGAAAGCATCGATTGTCAACCGGTTCTGAATCAGCCAAACGTGGGACGGCAGTTGTGCGACAAATAGCCGACGGGCTTTGACAGTGACTTGTTATACAGTTTGTCCTACGATGGCCATGCATTGGTTGGAGCATGTCTAGTCGGCAGATGCTACGAACGGTAGTTCTAGCACACTGTTACATTTTGGTGCCCGCAGGGTTTGGACCGAATATAGAGCATGCAATGTCTGGTGTTTTCTTTGGAAGTGGCGTCACATCGAGGAATTCACGGAGCACGCCATCCATTTCCTCTCAGATCAAAAAGCGTTTGGTTTAGGCCGGGGTCAAGTTTAAAATTAGCATGAGGTGCCTCCTGGACAACTCCCATGATTTGTTGGCAAGAATACACCGCATAACATATACACCATGTAGTATAGATTGGGGTGGTGAACCATCGCTTTCACAGCCAGGTGGTGATTAGTAAACACTAACGCCGTCCAGTGACTTCCAGCAAACACTAATGCCGTCCAGTGACGTCCAGGAAACAAGTTTGTCATCCAGATCCAGAATTGCTGTCCAGGGACCCCCGTATGCGGCTAAGGAGCTGGTCCATTGACATGGGCGTAGTGCATATAATGAAATTGTTTGATCATTTCAATGGGAAACACATTTTATAAATATTCGGAAAAGATATCAATTCAATACATGTGACCGATGTATTTGACCCAAAGTGTCAGGTGACCAATGTGTTTGACACCAAGTGTCAGGTGTAGGCACATGACCGAAAACAATGTTGTCAAGATTTTCCCGGCACAATGAAGACATTTGAGTCGTCGCTAAAATTGGTCCTAGAGTCATCAAAGTATTTGAAAATGTGTCTAGCTTAGCTACACAAAAACCCACCAAGATCGTAGAGAGTAATTATAGATGGCAACGATGTGTGTCCAGAGAAGAGCGGGCCGGCGCCGACGGCGCACTCACCGAAGATGTCGCTGAACAGGCTGGACGTCTGCTGCGCGATGTCGTTCAGCTCGCTGCTCACATTGGTGAGGAAGTCTCGGTTGTGTGCCGAGTCTCTGCGGGACGGCTGCGTGGCGCCGCCCGACGCCAGCGAGTCCTGTCTGGCCGCGCTGCACTCGCGCGCCGTCTGCACCTTCATCGAGACGGCCTCCTTGGCGCTGCGCGTGATGTCGCCCAATCGCGCCTTGCTGACGAACGTCAGGTCATCCAGCGTCGACTTGCTGGCCGTCTTGGCGGTGCGCGACAGCTCGCGCGCCGACTGCGACGCCTTCTGCACCGACTGGCTCGCCTCCTTCCGTGCCTGCAACGAAATGCGACGTGTTGCGACGTCCGGCCGCCTGAGCGATAGCCAAATCTGAATTCAGCACATTGCAACTGAGAGAGGAGCCGAGCGCAAGCCTGCAGTGGGAATAATGGATACCGGTTTATTTTGCAGCAGCATCGTCTGCACGAAAGGTTGTGGATTCGAGAAGCAGTTCGAACGACGCAGGTAGGAGCAACAGCAGTGCAGGAGCATCACGGTACCATCACAGCGTTCCCGGGTTCTGACGAAAATCACACCTGAAGAACGGCCAGCATCCGCGTGCGTACCTGACCACTACCACCTTGTCACACCTCACGGCTCTCCTCAACAGTATATAAACATATATAATAGCACGCAAGTGATAAGCACTATTTTACATAAATAGAAGGCCCACACATTGTCCTGTTGAATGCATGCATTTGTAGTGTCAATCATCTCACACAGTGTTACAATGACCGGTGCGGGCGATTCTTGTTGTACATAGCTACATGCACGTGCAGTGCAATCTCATGGTTGAAGTCGGGTTCTGTGGAATATCCCGTCTCTCAGAAGCATTCCACCATATTTGTGCAATCAATGAACCGTTGGGCAGGCCAGCACTCCGACCGCACTACGAGTCACCAACTTCCCGCGTCAGAATGTGGACTTTCATTAAGGCGACCACAACCCAGATCAGTCCACTCCACATCGGTCCACATCCGCTGAACCTGCCGCATCGAGCCTACCTGACCCAGCAGACTGCCCTCCTCGCCGCTCGACTGCTTCACGACCTCCATCTTCTCGGCCACCTGACTCTTAATCTGACCCGTCAGCTGGGAACGTGTGAGTGTGTGAGTCACTGGGGCTCGACCTCAACAGTCCACGCCCGTCATTAGCACATGTGAAGTTCCATTGCTGATGGACAGACCGTGCCCGAGCTTGGGACTCATTTCGACAGTCTGGGACGAACAGGCTTGTAGCATGCTATGATCATTTACTCACTGGCTAGTTGATGCATTCATCAACAGGGTATATCAACGCATCCGATCGCGCAAATAATGTACAATAATTCAATAGATGTTTGCTTCTTGATGAGCTACCCTGGTTATACAAATAATTTCTTTCTTGGACAAACTCTAGGCATAGTTTTCCAACAGGATAAACTACTGGTTTGTAGAGAACAGTAAGAAGCTGAATACGTACAACAGCCAGCTCATCACTGCAAGAATGGCAATACGTCGCAGTCTTCTGCAGGATAACGAGCCACATCCGGAGGGATATTTACTTGTCAACACTTGGTGTCCAATGTCCTGCCTTTTCCAACCATGTGGGCATGTTTTAGTGCTGATATTTTCGCAAGCGGCTTTTCGAAAAATGTACTGACTATTGATGATCTAAACATTTTGGATGGAAGCATCCATCCATGAAGACGTGGCATAACACATGACAGTTGTGTTTTTTTTTGCATCGAAAACTGTTCTAGTGCTTAGTGTTAAGATGCACATATATGCAGAGGAACACAACATTGTCAGACTGTCACAAACTCTGAAGAAGTACCTAACAATTAGTAAGGACCCGTCACACGGTGAGCGACAACAGCACGGTGAAATCTTGCACATGTTCTTTCGCTTTCCGCAAACAGATGGTAGGAGTGTACGGACATTGGTACTGCTGCCAAAAGTAGTCTGCCGGTTTCTTCTGGTTATAAAGACATGGCTAAAGACATTGTTGTGACATGCTACAGACTGGCACACGTGTAACACCAACCACCCGCCAGCTCTTTCACCTCTATTGGAGGATTAGAACGGCGCTGTGAAAGAGTTGACGATTTTTTTGCTGTCGGTTTCAGTGGTGCAAAACTAGCAACCATCGAGCTCGTGGCTTAGTAAGGCTGTTGCCGCAGACGTGTGGAACGTGAACTCGTTCAATACAGGCTATCGTTTTGGCTCTAACTTATCCCATGCCTTTAGCCTACATTCTCTGGAAAGTGATTTGACAGATTTTTGCTCCCATGCATACATGGAGTAAAACGCTGGACTAATGTGACACTGATTTGTTTCCGGGCTAGGATCGCTACGTCCGAGCATGAGTGAAAAGCTCACTCAAAGAAAAAGTCGTTGATCCTAAAATTGGTGGTGGAGCTGAGAGAGGTTCACTTCGAAGCAGAATTACCTTCGAGTATATACTTGGAAGCTTAAAGAAAAACCGTATTTGTTGACTCGTTGATTGGTTGTAAAGTCGTATGCGTACAGAAAGCATCGCAAGCGGAAGGTTTTTCTCTACAAAACGCAAAAAGCAGATGTTGGACATGCAAAGTTATGCGTGTAAAAGTATTACACACGTGAAGCGCTGCATAAATATGTGTGTACGGTCAAGCTAGCACCATGATCTTTGATAACACTTGCTATTCGAATATTGAAGCAAAACGCTTCGGAACCAAGATGACTTCAATAGAAAACATTGAGCCTAGATGGTGTTTTTGTTGAGCTGATACCATCTGTCTACATATATGACGCTGTCATTAAACATCCCCTCATATTAGTTAATAGTTGACGAAGAACAACTGCTACTGCAACTTCATAAGGAGAGGCAAATTGGGAAGTAGTCTCTACGAACGTTACATGATACAGAAGCAGAAAACACTGCCAACTGAATGAAGAGTGAAAGGGGAAATGCACTGGTTCATCTGCACAACTCGGATCAAAACACGGCAGTGCTGCGCTATGCTAGTCAGAAAGCTGTGCGGACGACTTGGAGGCATCGGTGACACTGAGGAGCAGCAGAGAGTCGCCAACGGAGCCCCATACGTGGAGGCGCTACACGAATATGGCACACAGACTGGGCAGTGGCTGCAGCGAATGCTCCCCGAAAAGCTACAGATCAGACATGCTGCCACACAGGCTGCCACTGAAGCTGAAGCGGGCCACGGACGACTGCCAGCCAGCTACCGCCGAGTGGGCCGAACGGGCGGCACCTTGTCCACCTGGGCGAGAAGACTATCCTGACTGTTAGGCCGCGGCTCCCGCACCAGGCCGCGAGCCTGCGCAGTCAGCTGCTCCAGCATGGACGTCTGCGACCCCTGTCGGCCGCCCAGAGCACCCGATGAGCCACACGTGGGGGCCGCCGCCCGGCCCGCAGAGGGGGACACCTGAAGGCCTCTGACGGGTCAGAGCACACCCGACGAGCCACACGTGGGGGCCGCCGCCCGGTCAGCAGAGGGGGACACCTGCGGGCCTCTGACGGGTCAGAGCACACCCGACGAGCCACACGTGGGGGCCGCCGCCCGGCCCGCAGAGGGGGACACCTGCAGGTCTCTGACGGGTCAGAGCAAGGCTATGCAGCTATATGCATCAGGTAGAGTGATCCGCCTCCAAAATGGGGAAACGCTCGAAGTTGGTGGCAACAACTCTTTGTGACGTAATGAAAGACGGGAAAGGCCGGCGAGAAAATAAGAGATTTGAAATGTTTGTGCGGGAGTGCGCCAGTAGGACGGTAGTTGTTCTGCTTGATAACTGTACATGAATTTGTATATGGTAAAATATGTGGGCTATATATGTGCTGCCCAGAATTACATGTCAGTGAATAGGAAGATACCCTAGAAAAGGTGCTCAGAGTAGCTTCAAATCGGAGAGGCTTGTGTCATGCACATAGGATAACCATATGTGTTGCTTTCTATATTTTTTTGAAAAACCGTTTGTGCATCGAATAATGTCTTGAAACAATCTCATTGCTTCCTAGATCTAGCAATGAGACTAGACACGGATCCAGGGAACTATGATTGGTTACTATCCACTGCTCTTAAGCAACCGGCTAAGGATCCTGACCGAATTGTTAACCCCGGAAAAAGTTATCTGACCCTTTTTGAAAAGGTTAAGCAATACTATGACTCTGTTCTGAATGTTCTGAACCTGTGCGGAAGGGGGGGGTACTGTGTGCCACGGGCGGCGTCACGACTGGAGGCGGGCAGACACGTGTCCCATGCCTGATGAAATCTAACATTACGACTGTGGCGTTGCATGGGAAAAAAATCGACGTGACAAATACTTCGTCCCCACTCAAAATGTGCGCTGTTTGTTAGAAATTTCCAATCAGTAAATCCTAGATCCCTCCACAGCATAATTGTATTTATGTTCTGGATATGGCAAATCCAGCTGTCGGTAACTCGGCCTGAATTTTCACTATGGTTAATGTAAGGCTCCCGCGTTTCAGCTGTGATCACACTTGTATGTCAATACTCTGGAACGCTCTCCCCATCTCCCACACCCCGCCTGCCGAGGTAATCCAGTCAGGAGACATACTCACCCCTCTGCCGCAGCGCCCCTGCCTGTCGGTACACCCACCCCTCTGCCGCAGCACCCCTGCCCGTCAGTGTCAGTACAACCACCCCTCTGCCGCAGCACACCTGCCTATCATTACACCCACTCCTCTGTCGCAGCAGGCCTGCCTATCATTACACCCACCCCTCTGTCGCAGCAGCCCTGCCTATCAGCACACCCACCCCTCTGCTGGCGAGTCTCGGCGGTCGAGCGGTCGGCTCCGAGCTCAGGGCGCCTCCGCCAGTTTCGGACGATAGCGACGGTGTCGGACTCTGGCGGCGAGTCGACGCAACAGTGCGAGGTGTGGTGGCGACGGACGCGGTGTCCGAGTCGATGGAGATTGAGTCCAGCGGGTCCTGCGGGCGGGGCAAGCGTCTGAGCCGAGGCCGTTCTGGGCAGATATCGATCGCGTTGCTGGGCTGGGCGTCACGCAATTCGCCGCAAATGAGACTTTCCGCTGGCATATCTAACAGATGATGTACTTCTAATGAACAGATGATGTACTTCTAACAGGATAGCGAGCAGCGAACAGCGAGCAATGGGTAGCGAACAAAACGTTCTTTAAAACAACTTTTAAAGTACTCGTTCGCACCGTATGCTTAAGGTAAGCATACGACAGTGTTTTAGAGCGGGGACCACGTCGTCTCATTTGGTGCATTTATTGGATGTTTCTGGGACGCGAGATGTGTTGTCTGCCTGCAGAGTTGTATTTTATCTGAGTTTGCAACGCGATCGGGGGTTTGGATCGCGACTCCACATCAGTTGATACTACTATTCTGGCGATAGCATCCCACTTGGGGTGGCGATATCTATCAATTCGTCTGTCGTTGTCCGCGAATACATTGGTGCTGGTGTGGAGCCATGGTCTCCTCGCATTCGTACCTTTCTATGCACATCACGATACAAATATATTTTGAAGTTTGCAATGCTTTATTTGGCGCTGGTTCGATTAGGTTTTCGCTTTACTTTGTGCTTTACATATGATGAACTAGACGTTATGACGTTTGGTCCATTGCATCACTATTCGTATTTTATGATAACTTAATCTATACCAGTGGTTGACTTTTTACACGACTGGATTTTGTGTTCCAACATGATTTCTCATGTACATCCGACTAATATGGTGGTTGCGCCTTGCCCTCGTATATATGTTCACGAATGGTTATCTGATTCCATTTTGACATGGCATAAATGGAGTTATGGATCAGTTGTGCCACCTGCTCTATGAAATAATGCGCCCGTCGAACTCAATTAAGTTCTATTCAAGGCATCAATCGATCAATCAATCAAGCAGGAAACCGGATGCCATAATTGGGTATATATCGCCCACTGGCCATCCACAATAGGTCACTGCCGCCACATGAACGTAATGACTGTGTTGTAATATACCTCTTGCTTGTTAGTCTAATGATGGTATTCTATGTATGACCTACCTGAGGGCATGACATACAATCATGTTAATTTACGTCTAATTATAGATCAAAGCATACATCAGTATAAGCTGAAGCAGGCCATGTAAAAGGCGCACGCGCCTTCACATTAAAATCACCCCACTCGGGTAAAGAATGCGTGCGAATGCTGCTCAGAAGCTCTAAGGTTGGTGTCAACACCACCACGGAATGCATAAGCACACAAAGCCTTCAGGTCCCTCCACCATTTCAGGAAATGCGCACGACTGAAGCATCCGCAAGTCACAAACGAGTGCGATTCACGAGACAAACGAAGCGAATGCCGGTCCGAGCACAGGACAACACGCCACACAGCAGGCTCGGGTCACACGACCCGACAGACACCGGCGCCGGCATGTCTGGCCACCGGCACGCGACACCACCCACCACCGCGTGCTCCCGTCACCATGACAACACACTGGCACCCGAACACGCGCCGCCGGCCGCGGCGGCCGCCACAGCGGCTGCTGACCGGCCTGAACGTCACCCGTCCCACCAGCCGCGCCCACCACGACCGCTCGGCTGGCGGCGCCTCTGACGAGGCGCGCCTCTCCGCGCGGTCAGGGGCGCGCCCAGGCGGCTCGTCGGCTGGCTCCTGCAGCTCGGCCAGCGGCCGGTGGGGGCTGAGAGGCAGCATCGGCAGCGAGCGCGACCCGACCGGGCTCGACGTGGCGCAGCAGCGGCCGTCGGCAGGCCGGACGGCCAGCGGCGGCCGCCGCTGCATGTACTTGAGGTCCGAGTGTCGCACCATGGACCTCCACAGCGCGTCCTGCGGCTCGCCGTCGGCGCCACGGGTCAGGTCAGATCGGGTCGTCGGCGGGGCGTCCCGTGCACCCCCAGCGCATCACCGGGTGGGTACCCCTGCGTCACCCTTGTGTCATACTGCGCCATCCCAGACCATTCTCAGACCGGCTCGGACCACCGACGGGAGCGCTGACCATTCATCGCCGGGTCACCATCGAGAGGCAGCAAGTCAGGCTAGGTCACGTGAATCAGACAACGTCAGGTGACGTAAGGTTATCCTTGACCGGTGCGGTACACCCGCTCAGGATGGCGGACAGTCAGCATCACCACCAAACATTGGAAGATGTGACTAATCTGCCAACTGTACACCACAGTTCAGTGACAGGTGATCATATAAACGATGCTGACTTCAATGATAGTGATGTTGTTTTCAATTATGTCAGGAAAATAAAGCCAAACAAGGCGGCAGGACCTGATGGAATTCATGCCAGGATATTGCGGGAAGCTGAAAAGGAACTGACAATTCCACTTAGTATAATATTTTGTAGATCAATTTCACAAAATGAATTTCCAACAGATTGGAAAAGGGCAAATGTAGTTCCTATTTTCAAGAAGGGAGAAAGAGGGAAAGTTGAAAACAATAGGCCAGTAAGCCTCACATCCCTAGTCTGCAAGGTACTCGAATCAATTATCAAGGATAGAATAGTTAGTTTTCTGGAAGGTAACAGATTGATTTAAGATACTCAACATGGGTTTAGAAAAGGGCGATCGTATTTCACAAATCTCTTGGACTTTTTGAATTTTGCTACATAACAATTTGATCAGGGAAATCAGGTTGATGTAGCAGATTTTGACTTTAGTAGGGCCTTTGACAAGGTACCCCATAAACGGTTAATGATGGAGCTTCAGAGCCATGGTATTGCAAGTAGCATCCTAAAATGGATAGAGTTGTGGCTTTCAGATAGACAGCAGAGAGTGATGCTAAATGGTACAAAGTCATCATGGCAAAATGTTCTTAGTGGAGTCTCCCAGGGGTCAGTACTGGGGCCATTATTGTTCATTATATTTGTAAATAACATTGAAAGTGGCCTAAGCAGTAAGGTTTTGAAATTTGCGGATGATTTGAAGGTCTCTAGGGCAATAACAGGACACAATGAGCAGGTCTCGCGCAGAAAGACTTAGACGAGCTTGTGAAGTGGTCCGAAAAATGGCAAATGAAATTTAATTTTGATAAGTACAAAATCATCATGTAGGTAGGCAGCATGTGAAGGCTCCATACTTCATGGGTGGCCAAGAACTATCTGTGACTCAGTAGGAGAAGGACTTAGGTGTTATTTTGAACACAAAATTGGGGGCATCAGAACAGACCAAAGAAGCCAGGAAGAAGGCACTAAGAATGCTTGGGGCAATAAATAGGAACGTATCATACAAAAGTGAGGAAGTCATCAGGAAGCTTTATTGTGCATATGTCAGGCCACATTTGGAATACTGTGTCCAAGCTTGGTCCCCTAGTTAGGAAAAAGATTGTTGGCTTTTAGAGAGAGTACAAAAGAGGGCAATAAAAATGGTTAATGGTATAAGCAACCTGACATATGAGGAAAGATTGAAGAAATTGAATATGTTTTTACTTAGATATAGAAGGCTGAGAGGAGATCTCATGGAGGTCTTTAAAGTTGTCCATGGTCAAGAACAGGGATATCTCAGGGAAATGCTTGAATTTAACAGAAATGATGCAATTAGAGGTCATCAATTCAAAATTAAAGTTAACCACAGCAGGACAAGGTTAAGACAGTCTTTCTTCACCAACAGAGTAGTAGAACATTGGAACCAGCTGCCAGAAACCATTGTCAGTAGCAGCACACTGAACATCTTTAAAAACAGCATAGACACTCATTATAAGAAAAGGGGGCTTGCTATTCAGTATTCCAAGGAGGGCTAATCAACAGATTTGTTGGGCAACTGGTTCAGTGTCCAGAGTGCATCCAAGAAGGGCCCTTGTGGCCCATAGTTGCACTGATCTTTTATGTCTTTATGTCTTTATGTCTAAAGAGCACATTGCTCCTGAGTCACTAGGATATCAACTGTAGGCAGACTGCAGTGTGTGGGCATGGAAACATTTGGTGGTCCCACCGATTCGATAAAAGTTCCTCTTTATGAGCGTGTCGGAGTCGGACACTATTCGCGTGTCGGAGGTCAGACCGCCTCAGTGTTAAGATTTTTGTAAGAAATTTAATCAGAGTGCTTGCTGGAGTACCTATATGGGATCAGGATTCATGCTGAGCAATTCTTGTGTAAAGCTTAAGCTCGCTATCCGACCGGGGAGTCCAGGTGCGATGGAGACATTTTATCTGCAGTTGAACGCACGAGCCACGCTACAATAGCATCGATCCGTCGCCGAGGCGCGAACTTCTTCGCCGGCGACAGTGGCCAGCTGACTATCTAAGTCGGGAGATAAACACGAGCCCGTGAAGCGACCTGGGTACTGTATTTCCACTAAAGCGAAGGTAAATGTGCGCCAGTTCTGCAGCAGCCGAGGCGACGAGCTGTAACTTCCTGCTGTGGGCGTGAAGTTGTCGGGTCGACGATTAGCTGATTGAATTCCTTTCCTTGGTTTGCGATCAACAGGTATAAGCATGGGCGGAAAATAGTGCGGTGGATGTGGCAATTACTACACTAACTTTCGCAACAAAAGATGTCGCTTCATCATTTTACGTTGTGTGTCTTCGTTCTTCTCACTTCGCCAAACCGGCTGTTTAATAGTCCTGCGGCAATGGTGTGAGGAAATCGCACGGGAAGTGACCCCAGTAGGCTGGGTTGAAGAAGGCAATATTTGCCCCTTATTTACAGACTTGTCTTGTTCTGCAAGGTATCGCAGTTTGGGAACTGGCAGCTGATTCGCCCACTCAGAGTTTCCCATCGGTCTGCATTGACACACATTTCACACTCAACACACATTTCACACTCATCAACGGCGGCTCTCCCAAGTATGTACATGAAGGCTATGCAATGGCAAACAGCGCAGTTCAATGAAACAACACCCCGACAGCCTACATTGCGTTGCGTTGATTGTCCTTATGCAATCTGGGCCTTGAAAAGAGCAAATTGCACCAACATGCCAGCCAACCCGATGATTTTGCGTCCAGGGTAGTGCACGTGAGTTTGATCGTCGACCCAGGCTCTGTGACGACGCCAGCCAAATTGAGGCCACGTATAAAGAAGATTGGCTGTCTCCCGGGGAAGTCTCATCAGCTTCTCCTGAATTATTCCGTCGCAAAATAGTTGAACCGCTGGCTGAATGAAATGGACACAAGAAGTGGGATTTAACGCATTTAATGTAAGAAAAGAAAGGGGCATACATAACATTCAGGATATTCCCTCATGGAGACGTTCATCTGGCCAGATGTCGGAGCATTGCATGGACGTGCCGTTCAAGGGAATGTCCTGCCGCCCTACCTATCACCAGTTCCATAGGTGGATGGACATATACCGCTTCGGTAGATGGTAGATACCTTGGCGCATGCATAAGTGGATGGACATCTACCGTTGGCGGTAGATGGCAGATGCCTGGGCGCATGTATAGGTGGATGGACATCTACCGTTGGCGGTAGATGGCAGATGCCTGGGCGCATGTATAAGTGGATGGACATCTATCACTTCAGTAGATGGTAGATACCTGGGCGCATGCATAAGTGGATGGACATCTACCATTGGCGGTAGATGGCAGATGCCTGGGCGCATGTATAGGTGGATGGACATCTACCGATTTCGGTAGATGTTGATACCTGGGCGCATGTATAGATGGATGGACATCTACCGCTTCGGTAGATGGTAGATACCTGGGGGCATGTATAGGTGGATGGACATCTACCGCTTCGGAAGATGGTGGATACCTGGGCGCATGTAAGCGCCCCAGCGGCCGACCGCCAGCAGTGGACGGCATATGGGCATTGGCGCGCTGAGCAGCAGCCAACACGAGTAGTCTGGGACACTCGACCAGCGTCACCCTCACCACAGCCGCTCAGTGCACGGTGGCAGCAGCGCGCAAACTCACCACGGCGTCCGTCCTGATGGGGTACACCGACTGCTCCTCGTCTTCGTCCTCGGCCGTCTCGTGCGTCTCCTCGCCGCCCTGCGACGAGATGGACGAGCGGGTGGACGAGCCGTCCGACGACTGGTGCGCCGAGTCGGACGAGCGGCCGGCGCCGCCGGGCACCAGCAGGGCCGACGGCGGCGTGTACACCGACTTGGTGTCGATGCCGCTCACCACGCTGCCGTTGGTCGGCTCCAGCACCGCTGGCGGCCCCAGTCGCACGTCACGGTGGGGCTGCTGAGGTCGGTGGGACCGGTGGGGTCGGTGGGGTCGGTGGGACTGGTGGGGTCGGTGGGACCGGTGGGGTCGGTGAGGTCAGTGGGACCGGTGGGGTCGGTGAGGTCGGTGGGGTCGGTGGGGTCGGTGGGATCGGTGGGGTCTGTGGAGTCGGTGGAGCTGATGAGGTCGATGGGACCGATGGGATCGGTGGGATCGGTTGGGTCGGTGGAACCGGTGGGACCGGTGGGATCGGTGGGATCGGTGGGGTCGGTGGAGCTGATGAGGTCGATGGGACCGATGGGATCGGTGGGGTCGGTGGGGTTGGTGGGGCTGGTGGGATCGGTGGGGTTGGTGAGGTCGGTGGAACCGGTGGGATCGGTGGGGTCGGTGGAGTCGGTGGAGCTGATGTGGTCGATGGGACCGGTGGGATCGGTGGGATCGGTGGGGTCGGTGGAGCTGATAGGTCGATGGGACCGATGGGATCGGTAGGACTGGCGGGGTCGATGGAACCGATGGGGTTGGTGGGGTGGCATGCCACGGGGAATTATAGAATGTGGCTGACGATAGGTCCAGTGAGGCTAACAGGCTCGAAAAAAAACAAAGCTGGATGTGGCAAGGCTGGGTATAGTCATGTTTTGTGATGATGATGTTGAGTGAGAGAGGGAGGGAGGGTGAGAGAGAGAGAGAGAGAGAGAGAGAGAGAGAGAGAGATAGAGATAGAGATAGAGATAGAGATAGAGATAGAGATAGAGATAGAGATAGAGATAGAGATAGAGATAGAGATAGAGATAGAGATAGAGATAGAGATAGAGATAGAGATAGAGATAGAGATAGAGATAGAGATAGAGATAGAGATAGAGATAGAGATAGAGATAGAGATAGAGATAGAGATAGAGATAGAGATAGAGATAGAGATAGAGATAGAGATAGAGATAGAGATAGAGATAGAGATAGAGATAGAGATAGAGATAGAGATAGAGATAGAGATAGAGATAGAGATAGAGATAGAGAGAGAGAGAGAGAGAGAGAGAGATAGAGATAGAGAGAGAGAGATAGAGAGAGAGAGAGAGAAAAAAAAAAAAAATAAATAGAGATAGAGATAGAGATAAAGAGATAGAGAGAGAGAGAGAGAGAGAGAGAGAGAGAGAGAGAGAGAGACCTTGAGTGAGTGAGATATGAACGGCGATAGACAGAGCATGATTACTGCTGACCTAATGCAGAGATTGCAAACTGGTGTATCAAATGTCACTGTCCTGATGAGGAGTTATAATTGACCTGCGGTGACTGATACCGATCTGCTGTTAACACCTGACGCCGACCTGGCAACAGCTTAGCACCACACCTGGCGACAGGTCGGAGAGCTGCATCTCGGAGACGAAATCGCTGAGGCTGGAGTAGGAGCTGCTGGTGCTGGCCGCGCCGTCAGAGTCGGAGCCAGACTCGTCAGTGGGCACGCTCTCAGTCTGAGAGGCGGCTGCCCGCACGGCGGCACCCAGGCTGCCTGCGTCACTCCAGACGGTGAATCGTAGCGCCTCCAGCTGGTGACTGTACCACTTGGCCTTGTCGCCTGGACACAGCAGAACGTCCGGTCACTGTGTGTTGGGTCTGTGGCTGGTGACTGTATCACTTGACCCTATCGCCTGGACACAGCAGAACATCCGGTCATTGTGTTGAGTCTGTGGCTGGTGACTGCACCACTTGGCCTTATCGCCTAGCCACAGCAGAACGTCCGGTCATTGTGTTATGTTTGTGGCTGGTGACTGTACCACTTGGAACCACTTGGTACACTTGGTACTCCAAGCTACGTCAGAAGGTGTGGATGCGTGGATAAACATCTAGTCTTGGTACGGTCACCAGTCGCGTATTTGCCTGGTCATATGGCTACCTGACCATAGCGGCACTCGTGGAGGACAATTCGAGTGTCTAGTGATGTATTGACAGTGGAGGACCATATAATACCATAACCTAAGACAACACAATGATACAAAATTTCGAAGAGCACGACAAAGTAATAATGCAATAATGTGTCCATTGGCGTGCATGCTGAGAGAAGTCGCAATGCACCGACACGGTGAGAAGGTCATGATGGCACTCACCGAACGGTGTGGCAATGCGCCAACACGGCGAGAAGGCCGTAATGGATCTCACCGATCTGTATGGCAATCTATTTATTTCAGAATGCATGCCCTCCACGTACAGTGGCTGTTATGGACAGTCTGCGCCAACATAGCAAGAATACCACAGTGACACTCACCGATCTGTGTGACAATGCGCCAACACAGCAAAAAAGGCCACAGTAGGACTCACCGATCTGTGTGGTAATGCGCCAACACAGCAAAAAGGCCAAAGTAGGACTCACCGATCTGTGTGGTAATGCACCGACACAGCGAGAAGGCCACAGTAGGACTGTGTGGCAATGAAGTAGATCACCATTAACAAAAAAAGCCGAGGACTCCGATCTGTGTGATATGCACCGACACAGCGAGGTAAGTAGGACTCACCGATCTGTGTGGCAATGCGCCAACACAGCAAAAAGGCCACAGTAGGACTCACCGATCTGTGTGATAATGCACCGACACAGCGAGAAGGTCACAGTAGGACTCACCGATCTGTGTGGCAATGCGCCAACACAGCAAAAAGGCCACAGTAGGACTCACCGATATGTGTGGTAATGCACCGACACAGCGAGGAGGCCACAGTAGGACTCACCGATCTGTGTGGCAATGCGCCGACACGGCGATAAGTCCATTGTGGCACTCACCGATCTGTGTCGGATCAAACACACCCGTCTGAACTCGAAGGAAGGCAGCATTTGTCGGGGAGAGTGCCCACTCGGCCAGATATTCCACGGCCTGCGATAAATCGGCGTGGTTCAGTTCCAGTCACCGTGGCAGCTCGGGCCTCATGATCTGGTCTGTTTCACCATTATAAGAAAAGAAAGGACATACTTTCTACACTTTGGAATTCATGCTGCACGTTTGTGATTTGAATCAATTATGTTTCACGCACACATAGTTTTGCTGTGGGTGATGAAACAGAGTGGATTTAATTCACGGAAGGGAGCAAATCATTATTACTGTTTCTTTTCGTGGTGAACCAGGTTTCCGATTTATTCACACATCTTTCCCATCTTATTCTGTATATTATATTCACTATGTCTCATACAATCAAATGCAAGTAGCGGCGTGAAAGACACATGCAGTCCGATCATCACAGGCTAGTAGGAAACAATACGTTCCCTATTTCATTTTGAACGAGTTTGTTTACGAGTCTGACGTCATCACTGACCTGAGTTCGCGCCAGCCGGTTCAGGAAAGGAGTAACTCGCGGTCGCGAGCGCAGGAAAGAGTTGATCTGGAAGGCGACTACTGGCCGTGGGTAGAGACGCAGCGTGCGGGTGTGTTCAGTGAAGTTCGCCAACACGTTCTGGGAGTTGAAGAAGCGGATCTGCCGACCATGAGCTGGTGTGTTGCGAGGCCTCACCAGCTCAAACGTGTGTACTCTGACTTCCCTTGTTAACCCTGCTTCGTTGATTTAAAGTATCCTCTATGTTAGACACTATAATAAGGTGCACAGTTCAAACCAGGCCAGCGCAGCGAAAAATGAGCTTACACAGGGCTATCCTGAAGTCGTGATAAGTAGCAACAAGCTAGCAAATGGGTCCCGCTCTGAGTTGATTCAGGTCTACGAGTGTTTTTCTTATGGAGCCGATGCCCTAATAATTAGTGCTTTGATCTCGTAACCACAAGGTCTCGGGTTCGAGTCTCGAGCTAGCTGATTGAGATTTTAGTTTTCCCAGAAACATTCGGCGTGGGATAGTAGCATCGCTACATGGACTTTGTAGCTACGCCAGTCGTAATAGAACCCAAGATGCTTCTTCTTTCCGAATTATGCATAACTTGATATTTGCCTGGTATAATTAGCTTAACCGTTCATGAACCTGGCCACAAGACAAAGTTAGCGCAGGCAAGAGTTGTAGTTTATGCAAAGCTAAATACAGGAAGCGAACAAGCTTGCTCCATAAACGGACTCAGAACAATGCCTGCATAAACTGCAAGCATCATCATGATCAAGTGAAAGCAATACCTTCATGCACAAAGCGCAAACAACAACCAGAAAGCATCACATACATAACAATCGACCAGCGGCCACCACAGAATTCAATCGGCCGACAGGTGACGTACACCAGGGACCGCGGCCCAGCCCGGGTGGGTATCTGGCTGGCGGAAGGCGTACGTCAGAAAGTCGACAGTAATCTGGCCAGGCGACGTCAACACACCGCCCGACAGGTCATCAAATGGGGCTGCATCAGGGGAATAATGCAGACCAAGTTGGGCTTAAGCTTAACTGATTACCGCGAGCGCCGGCTGCTACAGCAACACCGACACCACTCCCCTGTGGCAGCATCAGTTCCGTATTACGGCAAGTTCGGCGCAGCGTCGGAGCACGTCGTCAAATCAATTATGAAGACAGACGAATGGCATGGCCGATACCATGTGCCTCGAAACGACACGATCTTCGCTGCAGCTCACGGCGTTTCGCTCCGCTGTAACGACCGATGCCATGACGCCACGTGATACCACTACCGTTACCATAGCAACGCGATCACCATGACAGTTACCACTGCGTCACAGAGGGCTGTTGAAATTTTGGCGTCACGTCGTTATTATAGCAACGCGGTACGGCCTTTGCCATAGCAGCATATGACGGACCAACCGTTCTCATAGCAACGCAGAAGCCACGACCGTTACCATAGCGACGCGGGACGCCACGTCAACGCTGTCAACATCGTTGCCGTAGATGAGTGGATTATATCCGGAACCACTGGATGTGGGCGCTCGCTGTAAGGCCTCCACCGACTGCGGCGGTAGTTGATCCAGGTTTTTGATGGGCTGAGGCACCATAGACATGCTGTTCAAAGCCTGAAATTGCAAAATGTTATATAAGACCTAGCTAAGCTAATAGTTAAGACATGGTACTAAAGACATGATAGACATGCCGACATATAATGTTTATCGCACTCGGTCTAAATATCATATGAACGAATATATATAGCAGATGACACAAACATGAAGCCTTATGAGGGCGGAATATTTGCGCTCGGGATGAGCCAGGTTCCGCTCCTTCTCGTTGAACAAACCTTTTGTAAAGCTATTACTAGGTAATTGAGAGCAATGTCGATTTCCCACAATGTTAGGTGTGCATGTAACAGTTTTTGCACAATACGCCACATCGATCGTACAATTTTTTCTTACATAAACGCTACAACCGGGGAGGGGTAAGCATAGCAGCAAATGTGATGCAGTGAAATACATGGAAGTCCCAATTGTGCATTAAATCGCTTGCGATGATGTTATCTACGATTGATAATCTAATTTTGACCGGAACGCTTGAAATAAATGCTCAAAATGTTCAAACAAATATTTATTTCGCACTGTAGCAACCTAAAATTCCCTCACTCTTCGATGGGTAATATTCAGTAGAGAACGCATCCATACACTAATTGGAAGAACTCACAAAACAGGGATTGTATCTGCAATCACGACTGGAAGCCGGAAATATACGACCCAGTCGGTTATCAACTGTCAGAGCAGTATCATCAGACCATTCAGAAATAATAGTTGCTGACGCTCAGTCAATGTGTTCTGGTTCACATCACTGCGTATTCGCATACTGCACAAACATCCATTCGTATTATCAAACCTATTATAACAGACTTGTGTGAACTCGTGCAAATTATAGAACACGTGCAAAGTAAAGAACGCGTGCAAATAAAAGAACGCGTGCAAATTCAGATCAGCTATTTTCAAGGCACAAGCGTAGTTTGTTTTCTGATGAGTCGACAACATTCTAGTGCATAGACTGGGCTCATGTCGTATTGTGGTCGGCACGGATGGAGCGGAGCAGGATGTAGCGTGGTGTTTCCAAAAGTATGGAGAGTTGGGAGCGAGAGCTTAAGAAGTCTTTTACGATGGGGTAGTGAGAGCTTAAGAAGTTCAGATCTCATGCAAGGATCAGCTTTGGCAAAACTTACACCAACAGCGAACAGAGATAATGTTCCTACTAAGCTCAGTTACACATCTTAAGCTTAGCATTTTAATGGTTCGAATTGACCAATGGCAGATTAAACCCTTTGCTATTGCTGGTGCGTGCCGTCCATGCAACGAATCACGCCCATGGATGTAGTGCACTGGTGAGGCAGACTCCAAATGGTTGTATTTGATGCCATACTTTGGATTGGCAGCATTTTGGGTAAATAAAAGATGACGGATGCCTGACATGAATGTTTGGGCGCACGTAAACTACGAACTTGATGTGATGTTACATCTACGACTGCACTGAGCTGGAAGAAGTAGCTGCAACTTAATTGGTGATCTTGTCCGTGTCAGCTAAATTTAATCCTATTCCTACCTACGTCATCTAGGTATGATATGTGCGCGGAATAAAGGAGCCTCGGTCATGACCAAAAATAAAGGAACAGTACCGAAAAGCGTGGAAGCTACGTATCTATCACAGCTTAGAGAAAGAGAGAGCCTCTCTGGACACAAAGGAAAAGAGTGGCGAGTGTAGAATACTATGATTGGTACATTACCGATGATTTCATTCGCATTCCATACGCATTCACATTCCATTATGATCTGTTGGACCTAATCGTCCAGGAAATTTGCGGCGTAGGATCATTAAGTAACAGTGAGCAACTAGTGCATGTTTAAAAAAATAAGAGGACAGGCCGCTTTCTGTTCAATAATAAGAAAAGTCAGCTGCATGATATAATCTATAGAACTAATCTAGCTTTAACAAAATTAACTTAGCTCAATCTAGCGAAGCTAGCGGAGGCTAAGTAGAATGCAACCTAAAATAAATTGGCGTGCGAATAACAGAACTTCCACACAGTTTTCCAACACGGTGTGGGCAATGGCATTCAAGCAGTCAAGTCGAACGACAACTGAACGCGAAGGCGGCGACTTGCAGCTACAAACGACCCCTTCTATAACGAAACGGCAAGTCGACAACCCGGCCGTCAGACAGCAGAGATATACAAGTACGTCGAAGGGGTTACCTCGTTCAGTTTCTGAACAGCCTGGCAAGTGCACAGAGAGGGAAAGGAAGGTGTGAGTACACAGTCTGGACAGTAGCGGCCAGAGGGCGAACACGAAAAGCCGACAGGGCTCTGTCAGTGCGGAAAACAAGCCGTCAAAACGGAGAACACATGATTTACATGGTCGGCCCGACGCCACTAACATGTCATCAACAAGGTTGAGGCTGGTCGCTAGCAAACTGCATCGGTGTGCAAACACATCAATGTGCAAACACATGTCAGACATTCTGCATTAGCATCGAAACACACATAGCACGGACTGCATTTTCATGGGGTCAGCGGTCACAGGTACTGCAAACCACAACGACGGTCACGGGTCTCCAGAAGATACCAGCAACGCGCATGGTGCCTGGCAGAATCTATTAGAAGCATGATTGGGGTTGAGAAGATAAGGGCGCACTTGTGAGTGACCTTGACCCCTGAGCTTCTGCCTTGGTACACTCTTGGCCACTAGGTGAGAGCAAATCAAAGGTACAATTGCCATACATTTCCAGAGGCGCCTTCAGTGTGCACTCGTAGCTCAAGCAGTCAGGGTAAAGGTCAGAGCAAGACGTGGTGCAGATGTCCTTGTGCGTTGTGATCTCATTAAACTGCCAAAATATCTCCTTTACTCCTACCCCCACACATGTAAGTACGCTCCGCTTAGCGGGTTAATTTAAAGGCAACGCATACCTGAGAGGCTTCGTTACGATGGTAGCATGCTACAGATCCAGCTTTGACGGTGGCATGTCACAGATTTAGCTGCAAACATGGTATCCCGCAAAACACATATACAACGGTGGTATTTTACCGATAGCTGTGACGGTGGTGTACCACAGATCCGCCTGTGACGGTGGTACACCACAGACCCGGCTGTGACGGTGGTGTACTACAGACCCGGCTGTGACGGTGGTATACCACAGACCAGGCTGTGACGGTGGTGTACTACAGACCCGGCTGTGACGGTGGTATACCACAGACCAGGCTGTGCCGGTGGTACATCACAGACTCGGCTGTGACGGTGGTGTACCACAGACCCGGCTGTGACGGTGGTGTACCACAGACCCGGCTGTGACGGTGGTATACCACAGACCCGGCTGTGCCGGTGGTACATCACAGACTCGGCTGTGACGGTGGTGTACCACAGACCCGGGTGTGACGATGGTATACCACAGACCAGGCTGTGACGGTGGTACACCACAGACCCGGCTGTGACGATGGTATACCACAGACCCGGCTGTGACGGTGGTATACCACAGATCCGCCTGTGACGGTGGTACACCACAGACCCACCTGTGACGGTGGTATACCACAGACCCGGCTGTACCAGTGGTATACCACAGACCCGGCTGTGACGGTGGTATGCCACAGATGCGGTGGGTGCGGGCCGCGAGACCATGGACCGTCACCTCACCCCGGATCGATGCCCGCAATATGTGATGATATTTACGTGGCCTGGCTATCAATGAAAATTGCTGTTGCGCCAGCGAAATTGTGCCCTGAGTGTGCATTGCGTGAAGTGGTATAGCGCTGGCTGCCCTGGCAGCACACAGACACAGCGACGTGCTCACAACAGAAGATCGGTGGATAACGGTCCTCTCTTTGGAACAGAACACAAATGTAGTGTCAAGTTGTATACAGTTGTGTGTCGTATGTTTGGAAATGTTGCAACAAATCCAATGCTTGTAATGTGCGAGACCGTTAGTCGGCAATTGGACTTTGTTTGTACCAAAATGTCCTTTTTAGTCAACTAAGGCCAAAGAAGCTTCTTCAAAGGCTTCCACTGTAAAATATATGCAAAATGTAATCGCATTACCACGGCACAATGCTTGGTTACCCCAACCTTGTCCGCTCACACGTGCTTTGCAACGCTATTTCAATTGCATTTAACATTGTCTTTGAATTGTCCAAGAGCACTCTTCCTGCATGCCCCAAACCAAAACGAAAAATCCTGTATGTGTGTTTAATATTTTGGCGATATTCGCTTAAAATATATCTGGGTTGCACGGTTTTAACCCCCACCCCATCCTAACTAAAAATGGAATGACCGCAAAGTTTGCGCTTAAAAACCATTTGTTATGCTGGGAAGAACGAAGCCGAAATACTACATCAATTGGCTCAATTTGGGTTAAGTATCTGTGTGAATTAAATGCATTGTTATCAGGGGTAGCACAGCATAGAAGCATTCGAGTATGAGGGACCCACTTACAGAAATTAATTTTGCTTCAAAGTGTGATCATGCGATGTTGGCCGTGTGAGTAATCATCGGTGACAGGGGCTGACATCACACACACTGCCGTAACCAGACTTCTCACAAGCCGAGTGGAGTTGAAGGGTGAGCACAACAGGGAGGTCAGAGACACATGTGACGGTACGCAGTCGGTAACCATAAATGTCAACATAAAACACACATCTCGCTGCTAAGGGGGCTCAGTTTACCACGCCCACTCTGCGCTAGCCATACTTCTGCCACACATCACGCTTCCCAGGCGAGTTGCTGGGGTTGGCGAGTTGTCCCGAGTTACACTTATTGTCTCTGCTCTGCGATTATAGTGGCCTTGATGCAGTCAGTAAGTGCATTATGTTCAAGACTGCAGAACGTGTACACCTTTGCATACCGAATGCCTTTAAAAGCCCGTCTGGAGGACCGCACGTGACGTGGCTTTGTAGTCGACCCCGACGAACATCCGTCGATCGTGACGGAGCTGGGCAACTACGGGCCTCGGCGTGGTCAGACCCTCAGTTGATCGTTTTAAGCTCCGTTGTCTTGTTTCCGCTCCAAGCCTCTTGACATTCTCGAACTAATTCACTTCGATCTTCAAGCTACAAGCTGGTCGTAGTTGCGCAGTAACTCCATTCCCAACGTCTTTCTCAGCGTCGACTGGTTCTTTTGACGGGCTTAGAATGTCTTCCTTGTCGGTTTTCCATGGAGGCATCTAAGTAATATCCAAATTTAACTGTGACCGTGGGATAAGACGGATCAATATTTGTACATTTGACCTTAATGCGCAGATACCACTATAACCATGCGAGGCTTCAGTCATTGAAGAGAATGCTAATTATTTTCTTTAGAGTACCTACTTAAGATATATCATCTCTTGTCCCAACCAAATGAGATTACACCATAAAACTAACCCCGCTAACAGCACTCCTTGCAGGATGCAATCAACCTTCTTTTTCTGTGACCACAGGACAATGGTCCGTGTCGGCATACCGCCGCTTTCTGTGACCACAGGACAATGGTCCGTGTCGGCATACCGCCGCTTTCTGTGACCACAGGACAATGGTCCGTGTCGGCATACCGCCACTTTCTGTGACCACAGGACAATGGTCCGTGTCGGCTTACCGCCGCTTTCTGTGACCACAGGACAATGGTCCGTGTCGGCTTACCGCCACTTTCTGTGACCACAGGACAATGGTCCGTGTCGGCATACCGCCACTTTCTGTGACCACAGGACAATGGTCCGTGTCGGCTTACCGCCACTTTCTGTGACCACAGGACAATGGTCCGCGGCTGCTTGATGGGGCATTCTCTCCCGACCTTATCACATAAAGTTTAAAGATGTCAGATCAGATTTTAGTACGTCACCTTTGACGTAATAAGAGGGAACACATGGGACTGTTAGTTGTCGAAATGGCGAATTATCCGCAATTAGCCTAACTTATTACCCAGGTGGTCAATGTTGGGTGTAATAGTATGATGATCAGCTCATAAAACCGTGCATATAGGTATTAACCCTTCCATGATTATTCGAGGTGATTTACGAAACTTGACGTCAGATGAGAGTGTTCCACTTGTGACTCACTCTACGACCACGCTGAACGCTGAAAATTGAATTCAGACTGCATTTTTACCTCTAGTTCAAGAGAACAAGGTGATTCCGGCACTATTTGTGATATTTCCAAACCGAGGAAACACTTCGACACCATCTGACCCCAGATCAATAGCCAACATGTAGCATAACGCATATCGTCAGTAACCCACGATTATGGAAAATACTATGGTGAACATTTCATGCTAGTTTCTATTCTTGTTCGGCAAGTAGCGGCGAACGATGAACATGATCCATTTTTTGCGACAAAATAACATTGACATTTAAACTGACTTCACAGGCCAACCAGTAATTCCATGCAAAACATGCATGTCGATTGCGAGGTCTCATAATGTACAACACATTGGTTTCATTGTATGTTGCTACCGTACTAATTTCATATGCTAGGTGGGTGGTAGCAAACCATCTCCCTGCAATGGGAAAGGCAGTAGAATGTTATGCACTGGCAAAGGTTAACTGGCGAAACGTAGGTGTCAAAGTGCTAACAAGATTCAGTCGTTCATCCAGCAATGCTAGGCGCAGCATGACCAGTACATTTGCCATTCTAATCATTATTTCAAGACGGAAGAAGAGGAAGACGACCAGTCTTCTGAAAGCGATCAATACAATTGTGATTATCTGCACAACTTGGGCAGCTTTTTGGGTCATTCATATCTGAAGATACAAAATCTGAGCCTTGACAGTATGCCAATGTTCGGTATGGTGGGAACCCTATCCATATGGTGGCCTCGGTCCTTCCGGTCACTCCAAAGCCATGCTCATTTCACTAATTCAGTGACTATTTGCCGCGCCAGAATTGTATCTGCGATCTTCGAGGATATCTCGAGACTTTCGTGGCACAAAGTAGGATACTTGCTTGGAATTTCACTCATGAATGCAAGTTATGCAGCAAATGCGCAATGCCGTCCGCAATGAAAAGTGCACTGTTGGGCACAGGAGCACGCTAAAGAAAACCTGCATCAGATACACAGAACAAATGGTACAAAATCGCCTTATCTCGAAATACAGGTCCATTTTTCTTGCACATTTTTCTTGACGATGCGAATTTTCGACGAATTTTGACGACGGATTTTCTTGTAAAAATCCTTTTCCCAGCTAAATTCACCACCAAAGTATCATTCCCATTGCACTGTTTACAGGTTAAGGGTAGCATCACCGTCACGTCTCACCCGCAAAAGTATTTAAATCACATTCTATAAAAACAACATCTAAGCTTCTCCAGACAGTTGAGAACGTCTGTTCCAGAGCGGTCCGTTTCCGTTCGAATGATGTACGTGTCAGCTGGCTTATTCGATTTATCTGATGTGTGGCGTTTGGCGTTCGATGCCACATCTGGCTCAGGACCGATGGGCTGTCGCTACCTGAGGTCTTCAACGGTTTTCCGACGTTGACAGAAACTTCATCTTCTGTGATGAAATCAATATTCACATTTAGATGTAGTTGTAGTAGTGACCTTAGGTCACTGACCTGATCTCAAACACAAATCCAAGATATACGTGTTGTAAGCACTACCAAATTGTAATCATGCAGTAAGCTTCATACCGCTATATTTTCACATGTATGAGCTTTAAATATTCTTTAAAATTTATATAGAACAGACAACGGCCTAGGATGGCCTTGACTTGCCTACGATTCATAGTGTTGGTTCAATTGGCCAGCTCAGGTCTTGCAATGTAGGTTTGACACTAGTTAGACCATGAATGCTCGAAATGAACCATAACACAGGAGTTTCCAAATACGTTTTTCCCATTTAGCACACTCTATCTTGACCTGGCAGCAGGTCAATTGGTGAAAGTCAATCAAATTGTAAAAGGAACGTCTCCTCATATTTTTTCGTGTGTATCAAAGGACGAATACGGTTAGAAGATCATGCATATTACACAAATATGGAAATTGATTCAAAATTGGCCGTGATCTCAGATCACTGACCTGACCGCGAACAGAAATCTGAGGAAGATTTTAAGGCGCTATCAAAATGCGCTCACGTAATAAATTTAATTTCAATATCTTTTCATTCAGATCAGTTATCGATCATGACACATTTTTGGAGGTGGTTCTCTTTGACTTGAGCTAGGTCAATGACCTTACATTACCTGAGGTTGGAACTATCACATCGGACTCAAAGAAGATGGCGGAAAATGTATTTAAAATTTGGCAGCGCTACGCGCCGCTATTTTATCTGTCGGCGAAAGACTTTAGAGGCGTAAAAAGACCCCGCCCCGAGACACCCAATCCGAGGATGGTTAACAGAAAACAATTATCTCGAGGATTGCAATGAAAACTTCGTGTCTAACTTCATATCACAAAGAACCAAATTTACTCAAGATGTAAAAAATTATAGATAATTGCGAAACAAATATGACACGAAAAATAATCTTGCTTTTATAATTAAGACATAAAAGATCAGTGCAACTATGAGCCACAAGGGCCCTTCTTGGTTGCACTCTGTACACTGAACCAGTTGTCCACCAAATGTGTTGATCAACTCTCCCTGGAATACAGAAAAACAAGCCCCCTATTATTATAATGATTGTCTATGTTGTTCTTAAAGATGTTCAATGTGTTGCTACTGACAATAGTTTCTGGCAGCTGGTTCCAGTGTTCTACTACCCTGTTGGTGAAGAAGGACTGTCTTAACCTTGCCCTGCTGTGATTAACTTTAATTTTGAATTGATGACCTCTAATTGCATCATTTCTGTTAAATTAAAACGGTTCCCTGAGATAACCCTGTTCCTTAATTACCACATTCCTTAATTAGTATCATTGACAGTCACGTGAAATATTTCACCCATTAACTAAGACGTAACTTTGGTCAAATCTCACAACTATTTCTGCCATTAACAGCAGCACTAGTCTGAATCTTACGTTTGTGTCCTGATCTACTTGTACACGGCCAAAAATAACACCAGCTTCATCCGGTCCTTAACCACTGTGAACTCGGCATGCTTCCATCTTGCCCTTCTGGAGCGAAAGTGTCTCGTCGTCAGGCGTCACGTGCAGCCGTCAGTAAGGTGGCACGTGGCGACCGAGGACATCTCTCCACGACAGGATGCATGCATGGAAGCTGGTTGGAAGCTGGTTCACCAGCATCTACTCTTGGAGCTTCTCCCATTCCAAGTGATATATCTCAGCGCAAGAGAGTATGCAGTTCCGAAGGAAGTTGAGGGTGAAAGAGGATGGGCGGATACTTTGCAAGTCAAATGTATCCACGTAGCGCCTATAAGGTTAAGCTAAAGTTGCGGATAAGTGAGAAAAACCATTCGCCTCCCTCCTGTTCTTACATCTATATATTAGCGCTTGGTCGTGAATCGAACGGTGGTTGGCAAGAGCATCGGAACGTGGTTAGCCGATCATGAGATCCTGGCAGAGGCTTGGTGGTGTGCATGTCACCCAAGTTCAATGAATCTGACATTTACGTTATGTCCCCAAGTAAAACATGAATATTTTTCACAATGTAGACTTAGCTTGTTACTTTTCCTTACACATTAACCAAAAAAGGTTGTTAGCGGTCAATGGGCGGTGTACCAAGACAGGGCCGAATGTTCAGATGCATAGGCGATGAAGCAGGTGTTAGGAAGGACACCGCTCCTTCTCCGCCGAGGCTGTTGAAGCATACACCATCCCCCACCAACGTTTGAATAGGTCTTCCTCAAGTATCACCTTCTTCACCTCCGCTTTGCAACTTTTCCGAGCCGATCGCAGGTGTGTTTCCTTTTCTGCCTGGCATTCCCTACAAATTCGAAATTCCCATGATGTCGCTGTCTAGGAGCAATACAAGAAGCGGTCCAGTTGAGCTGATACCTTCGTAGGTGTTCACAATACAAAAATGTATAGGGAAATACCATGCGCACACATAACTGAATTGTACCTTCCAAGCGGTCGGTTTATCATGGCGACTTGGCGGAAATGTTTGGGAACGTTTTGAGCAGAAAACATTCGTTCAGCATCCGACACTTGGCTGATTAGTTAGTGGTAGTAGTGTAGTAGTAGTAGTAGTAGTAGTAGTAGTAGTAGTAGTAGTAGTAGTAGTAGTAGTAGTAGTAGTAGTAGTAGTAGTAGTGGTAGTGTGGTAGTGGATTAGTTGTTCGCAGCAAATTGTCATCACTTACATAGCTGCCTGTTAATACGCTGATCTTCGCGTGGTATTTGTTCGTCCAGAATCCATCAGTTCAACAGCGGCTGTTGATAATTCAACCTACCTGTCTGAGATGTGTCTTCAGCACCGAACATTCTGGCTCGGGTAGAGGTGGAAGTTCCTCCATCGCCGATGGCGCTACCACCTTATTGCTGTCCAAGTCCACCAGCCACACGTCATCTGGGAGTCTGCGGGCGACGGTGAGCCATGTGTCACATGACAGCTCGCAGATGGCCGTGGGTGTGATGCCATCTGGGACCCTGGGGGGGGGATATGGAACAGAGGTCCCTGGAGACAATGGTAGGTCAGATGTCATCTGGCAGGTCGACGACGGTGGTGGGTCAGATGACATCTGACAGCAGCAGCAGGTAGTGCGTTAGACGTCTCATGATGACCTGGACGGAGATGCTTTTTTCAGATGCCATAAGCACACTGTAGACTGAATCCATTATAATTATATTCAGGAGACATGCGCAGAACATGTTGGTTTTCAGGAACAATTGATGTCCTGAGCCATCAGTAGAAGGGAGGAATGAACACCACGTACCACTTTCACTTTGTGTCATCGGTAAGACGTACAACTAAGGTGAAGTTTGTCATGACATTTTGTGACTGCTAAAACTGATTTGACAACACAGTGCGGACATCTTAATTACCGAACTATTGAGTAAACGAGCACCCAGAGGTAAGTAGGGGCGACAATGAAACAGCCCATGCGCTTCTGGCATTGCATTGCACCATTTCCCACCATGATGAACAATTAGTGGTGTATGAGACCTGTTGATACTTCTTACCAAACGCAATATTGAAACATCAAGTCAACAGTGGATTATCTGTGAATGACATTAGCGCTATGTTGCCAAAGAAAATAGAGACGATGAATTTTACCTAAGGTAGGATGCTGGTTGGGCGCCAGTAGTTCATCTGATTCCTTTGTTCTGAATATCATTTTGGAGAAGGCCACGAAACCAGGATACTTGCTAAAACTCCTGACACGAGAACCAGTGCATCTGAGTACCACTACCTGCAACCAGCGTCTTGTGGGTACCTATATTCATGGAACACCATGCTTTTGACTTCAGAAGGGCTTTCGATTTTTAAAAAATCGGTAATATATGCTGATTGCGTGTTGATGCAATCGGGAGATGTGAAGTATGACGATATATAATATTCTTCCCTTAAAGTTAGCATCGTATTCATATTAAATTCGGCCTGCCATATTCCGTATTCAGACAAAAAATTGATAATTCTGCAAGTTTCAACAGGCGTCTTCCGAGTTGGGATAGGCCCGGAGCACAAGCGAATGCATCCTGAACCCAAAATAGTTCACCTGGAGTTCAGACAATTACACAGAACAGCAAAGATTGAATTCGAAAATGCCTGGACGGCAATCGTATTATTATCTAAGTTAACCAGTCGCAAACACAGTGGCGATTAACGCTCGGAAACGCCGAGTCGCCGCGCCGGACCGGGCTGCTGAACTTTCGGTCATTTCAAGCGTCTCAACTATTTCAAGCTGCTTCAACTATTGAAGCAGCTTCGGCAGTGTTATTACATCCTAACGCTATATGGCTGTGTCTTCAGCAGTACAGCATGCCGCTGAAGGAATCATTTGGAATAATTATTCTCTGCTGGAATACGTTTTTTTCCGGAGCATGAAGTAAAGTATCAGAAAAGGGTGACCACAATTAATTTCAATATGAAAAAGTTTTTCTTTTTGAAGTAACATGAAATGTCACGTTGGTATTTCGTTTCCCAGCTAATCGCGTTGCCCATGTCACAACAAACTGGAACAACATTTAGCATGTTAATTCAAGGGTCTGTCGGCTTACTTCTTGGTGTACCTGTCGGCGTATTTCTCAGTGTACCTCTCGGTTCACCTCTCGTTGCACCTCTCGGTGTACCTCTCGGTGTAACTCTCGGTGTACCTCTCGGTGTACCTCTCGGTGTACCTCTCGGTGTACCTCTCGGTGTACCTCTGCGTGGACATGTCCATGTTGTGCTAGTTGTCCGACGAATAATTTGATGTTAAGTACTAGCTAATAAATTTAGAGCCGTTGGTGAGAAGTGAAATTCATAATATTGCCTTCCTAAAAACGCTTCCTACGACCTGACGTTCTCCTTCTGGGTTCTGCCACTCCCTGGAGGCAGTCTAAGTCATTTTGGAGATTGGGCTGTGTCGATTTTGGCCAGAGTCATAAAGATCCTAATACGCGATTAACCTTATCTGATCTGGGATGTATAAATCTTGTGGGAAGCACGTAAATGATTGTCAGTAGCGGCATGTTTGCATATATATAATTTAAAACGCATTCTACGCATATTTATGTCAATATAATAGCCACATGGTTGGAGTTAGTACTCACCTTCGTCGGGCAGGCCGGCAAATACACCTTTGCCGCACCGGAGGGGGATGGGGGGATTCGCAGGGCTCTGGAAAGCTCCTATCCGTACTAACTTCCTATTTATGTAAGCTAGGATGAAATGTACAACACCGTTGGAAAGCTCTGGTCATGGAGAGCCCGACGAATACCTTCCATTTAATTTTTGGCCGATAATGAGGTCACCAGAGGTCATATCGTGTCAATGTACGGACCCGACTAAAATCCCTGCACATGGTTGTAAAGGCAAAGTATGTTTTCCTTCGACATTTATTATTTGCTCAAAAACTAGCAGGCACAATGTATATATATATATATATATATATATATATATATATATATATATATATATATATATATATATATATATATATATATATATATATATATATATATATATTCATCAAATTGATAAAACGATCAATTCAGTCTTCGCCTAAGTGTACGCTCCTCGGATAATAACTTCATAGAAGGATTCAATCAGGTTAACTTAGGTCAGATCGCATGACATCAGGTCATCTCAGGTCATTGGTTGACCATGCAATGTCATGTCGGACGACTTAGGCGGTAATGAAACCGAAGTGAGATGAGCTTCACGAGGAACAATAACATTCTGTAGAAGATGGCATTGTGTAGAACATATATGATACTTGACTTGACCTTAGCCATTGACCTTTGACACATAGTTTATACTAGAATACCTATCAGACACTCTTTATCATTTTCGGCGTGCAAAAATGCCCCACATTTTTTTTTGCACTCCATGCGGCAAAAATGCGCGGAATTTCTTCGGATCTCTGGTCAGTAACGTTGGCCTGAATTCAAATTTTGAGAGAGCAGGATGTTCGTCTTGGAAGAATACCATGATCTGAGTTTGGTGTCCATATGTTGCAACTACTCCGAATTGTAATGGAATTAATATATGATACGAATGAATATATATTACGAAGGAATGAAAACTTCGTGCCTCGGTGTCTATAAATTCGGCCGCTATCCCGAACAAAATATGAATGGAGAAGGGCGTTCAGGGCAATCTGTCATGCGATGCAGCCCGTCCCGGACGGCGTATTGTGGTACACTATCTAGAACAGGTGGTGAATGTTTTGGGTACACAGCAAATGGGTCAATGATGTTAATTATGTGGCAAAAATGAACCAGTACGTTCATGAACACGTCCGTGTTTAGCTTCCATTGTGAGCAGAGTATCTGTTGTTACAGTAAATGCTGTCGCCGGTATGTCCGTCGCCGGTCATTGCTTTTGTTAGTTAGTTATTTGGGTTTTAAGGCGCCTCGACCAAAAAATGTGATCATTTAGCGCCTATAACGTCCATTTGGCATCCCAGAATCTTATGGAGCGTTAATGAGGTGAATGCATGGTCTGAAATCCTATAGCTCATAGATACCTCAATATGTTACCGGAATGAATGACTTCCGAGTCATCTGCTAGCTCGTCGCGATATGTTAAATGTCCGATCCTATTTCCGAAGAACAACCTTCGCTCCCTTGAGAAGTGTTGGCACGAGTAAATCTCACGTCGCACCGTGAGGACTTCCTCGTGAGGACTTCCTCGTGAGGACTCCCTCGCGAGGACTCCCTCGTGAGGACTCCCTCGTGAGGACTCCCTCGTGAGGACTTCCTCGTGAGGACTTCCTCATGAGGACTTCCTCGTGAGGACTACCTCGTGAGGACTACCTCGTGAGGACTCCCTCGCACCGTGAGGACTCCCTCGTGAGGACTCCCTCGCACCCTGAGGACTGCCTCGTGAGGACTCCCTCGTGAGGACTCCCTCGCGAGGACTCCCTCGCACCGTGAGGACTGCCTCGTGAGGACTCCCTCGCACCGTGAGGACTGCCTCGTGAGGACTCCCTCGCACCGTGAGGACTGCCTCGCACAGCGGGGCACTTGGGTCTGTCTTTCCCGCAGAAGAGGTAGTGGTGAGTAGCGTGTGTGTGGCCGGTTCGCAGTCTACATAGAGTCACCGCGTCACTCCTGGATCTGAGATAGTATGATGACCAGTCTCCAAAGTGTGGCTTTATTGAATGCAGCTTATTGTTGGACTGTGCGTTCCAACTCCCTTGCCACTTAGCATTCATGTGCGATGAGATTCCAGAGATGTGGTCTCAGGCGGGAAGTGGGAGGACACGTGTTGGGGGTCTCTGGGCTGCCCATTTCGCTGCGGAATCGACTCGCTAATTTCCATACATTCTGACATGGCTCGGAACCCAACACAAACCACCACTTTTCCCGTCTCGTTCCAGAGTATTGAGACTTTTTTGGCAATGTCAATCAGTAGAGTGTCTGTAGGGTAAATGCGGTAGGTAAATACCTAAGTGGCAAAAGGCTGTTAAGAGAGTCAAATAGTACTGACATATGAAACATATTATGATACCTTGATGAAAGAAAGCGCTTAAATTATTGCTATCAGCTCACAGGTATACACTGAAGCATACACAGGCAGGGTAAAAGGTCTAGCGGAAGTACCACGTACGAAAGCACATCTTGCTCCAGTGCTGGTCTTGGATCCATCAGTAAATATTGGTGTGTATCCTTGATATGTGTCCAAGTTCTCCAGTGTTTCCATTTGTCACGTCACCATCTTATAGCCGTGCTCGTCGAAATGCGAACTTCCTTCGACTCATTACCCAGGCACCTCCCAGCAACTATATTAACATCGTGATGTCCTGATCATAGCATACTGGCCGTGAATACTGAACATGTTGACTGCGATCAGGCTATCAGAGAACTGAGTTCAAAATATGCAGCGATCTCCTTCTCCCAAAAATGTATTGATAATCAGAACGATGCTTTTTTACTTTGTGCTTGATCAGTCAAATGATGAATCATCATTTCCCTGCAGATACATGTGTAACTTTCAATCTACTAGACGTCACGGTAGGTTACATGAGCTACGTTCAGGATGCCATGATGCCAATCTGTCAAAATCAGCATTAGTAAAAATAGTATGATCAAAGTACGTTTCTGGAACATTCTGGAACATGTTTGGTCATACGGTTATGAGCAACCAAAGACACACTTGCAAGATGGTCCCTCAAAAATGCCCGAGGCTATGGCTTATAAACGATAGCTCGAATAAAATTCAAATTTGCACAGCTGTAATCGGAGCTGGGTTCACAGCTGTAATCGGAGCTGGGTTCACAGCTGCGTCAAAATATAAGAGATGAGGATGTCAGGCACCACTCGAACTGTCGTGGATGCGCCAGTTGTAGGCCGCTGATGTAAAGGGAACGGGGGAATGACACGTGTCCCCACCGAGGTCCAAGGTCCAAGGCTCCCCACGCAAACAAAGTGGCATGTACATACAAGCGTAGGCGTAGAAGTTCCGAGAAAACTGAGATGGGTGGGGGAGGAAAACCTGGTTTCCTGGTCGCCTATTTCCATGCAACTCCATAGGAGTAATGTTACACTCTTTTGAAAAAGAATGTATGTGCGGCAGTGCTCTGCCCCCCCCTCCTGCTACCAAACCTGCTGCCACTAACCACCGCCGGGCCAGCCCTCAGTCGAAAGCACTTTAAATATTGAAACAATGGGAAATGTCTGAGTGAGTGAACCGGCGCAGCAAAGCCATAGCAGCTGACGCACCCTGAGGCTTCAATACATACTGAGCGGAAGAACAATATAACCTCTTCCAGAGGCATCGTCGGGGTTTTTCGCCATGATTGTCTATTAAACGGCTGGGGCGGGAAGGGCTTGAGCCACATCCAGGGGTGGAGGAAGTGCCTCATCTAACACGGTTGCTGGGTGTGGGTGTGGGTGGGGGGGGGGGAGGCGTGACCCTAGCCATGGCCGTCTTCCCGCTTTGTCCGTGTCCACCCCAGTCAATGCTATCCCATTGCTTTAGCATTACTGGGGGTCGAAGTCTGGTTTCCTCGGATGATGGTACCTCATTCGCCAATGGGCGAGACCCTCAGACATTACTTTGAAGAGCTCATAGTGAGGAGCACAGGAATACCTATCTCACATTTGCCTCCCATCGGCTCTGAACAGTGTTTTTGGTTCTCTTTGTGGGGGGCTGAACAACATTAGTAACAGCCATCCCTACCCCTCCCTCAATAAGTATGAATGCCAACCTAACCCTTCCTCAATTCAAGGTTGCTGGAGCTGAGCCTGCATACCTTCCTGTGAATCCCTGTCCAACACAAAAGTATGGTGAGGAAGCGTGCTGATACCTCACTAATCCATAGCCGCTTTTCCATTAGCACCACTACATGATAGGCAAGCTTCGTCTCCCAGTGAAGGCCAGCTTTGCTCACGCATCTTTAGGTATTTAAAAAAGTCCTCCCACAAATGCAATGGCTTATTTAAGAAAATAGCCCATTCAATTTTCTACATGGCTGTATTATTAGTTATTCCACCAATTACACTTTTCACCACGAATATAGGCCACAAACGGAGCCGTAACATTTGTCATGTTGCTAATGGAGTTACTTTCTGTTGCTAGTTATTTGGGTCCATCGCGACTTTGACTGGCGCACCTGCGCTACGGAGAGATGGACCAAACTTGCTTGTCAGAACCTTGGGAATTTAAATATATGCAAGGAAAAACACGGCTTAGTGAACATTGACAAGTTGCTGATTTATCTTCAGCAGACTGCAGATGCAGGCCGAGAAGCTGACAGCCTGGCCTAGAGGGGAGCGATCGAAGAGGTAGCGAGTTAGCGTGGTTAGCAGTGTGGTGTTTAGTGCGTGACGTGAGATGCGGCGTCACGCGTCGACTGCAGCTGCGGGTCGGCCATGGTACCGGCCGGCGCCACGCTGCGACCCCGCACTACCTCCCGGGGTCATCGCACCGCCAGGCGACCCGGCACACACCTGGGAGCTCAGGTGCAACTCATGTACCCAAGCGAGTGTGGATTCCCTTTTGCTTCCTCAAAGTCGACAGCATATTTTTGATGGCCAACAGACGCTTTTTTGTCCGCACGCTTATATCAATGATGGCTGTTGCCATGCTATCAAGCGATTAATGTTGTGTTATGGCTGTCCATATATTAGCACATCGAATAACCCAATATCTTCCGTTTTATCTACGTTGTGAGATGGGATCAGACGGCGGTATATCGGCTCAGTGTACGCCATCATAACGGTCATCATGACAATGCGGTCCGAAGTTACCACAGACAAAACACATTTCAGCGAAGCCATCACTACTTGTCGAACAACGTTACTTGCGACCCGATACTTTTGAAATGCATGCTGCATGTTCTGATCTGAAGCATTAAAGTGACCCGAGATCATGGCGTCCGATAGCATGTCAACTGCGGAGGAAAGTTTCCCCTCAATGGTGGTACACCACACTCAAGCGTTGGTCCCATTGCTTCCGCATCACTGCGCCGGAAAAACGCCTTCTGCTATGTCACGACTAAGGCTCCGATAGGAAGAACGACAGCAGGCGCTTTTTATTAGGAATCCATATGAAAGGAGCTTGCATTCAAGAATGGCACAAATTGTATTCGAATTGTATTGCAGCAAGACACAAATGCTCGAGACTGCAACCATTTTATTAGCCTAGCATCTGACACCGATAATTTTCCAAGATTGCATTTGTCGCTTCCTGATCCCGATTATAAAATTGGTGTCTTCCGACGATCATATTTCAATAAGATGTGTGAATTCCATTAAACAGACACGGGACATTTGTGATTAGTCATCTAGCATAGTTGACAATCGGTTAAATGGTCAATATGATACCAACGAAGTAGAATTGATTGCGTCGCACCCGGTGTAAAGATTAAGAAATTGTGCTGCTCTCCCCATATTTCAATATTTTCCCCCGTACACCACATACCAAAATCAACGTAGTAATTTTGATTGAAAAGCAATCCATGATTCATAGGCATGCCAAGCAAAAATATTTTACGCAAGGGACGTAGGTATAATTTCGAGGACAATGTCTGGGAAGGAAATAGGCTAAAACTATATTGAAGATTACCATTCTGTTCCTCATCTCTGAGCCAAATACCACCACGTACACCTCGGTGCGGCAAATCAGATTTGTCCGTTCCCAGGTGTTTGTTGAGTTGACTGGAGGGAGCGTGGGGCGCCGGGCCGTGTCGCTCCCACTGTGTACAAACAGCCGACCTGAAGCTGCTGACGGCACGTGCCGCCGCGCCTGACGTCCGGTCACGGCACAGTCCAGTTCAGTCTCACCACCCACTACCGACAGCAACAGACGAGCACGTGCCGCCGCGCCTGACGTCCGGTCACGGCACAGTCCAGTTCAGTCTTACCACCCACTACCGACAGCAACAGACGAGCACGTGCCGCCGCGCCTGACGTCCGGTCACGGCACAGTCCAGTTCAGTCTCACCACCCACTACCGACAGCAACAGACAAGCACGTGCGCACGCCTCTCCCGGGGATCGCCCACCGTCCACCCTGCACCGCCCACCGTCTACCGTCCACCGTCCACCGTCCACCGTCCACCGTCCACCGTCCACCGTCCACTGTCCACCGTCCACCGTCCCGGACACAAGCAGACGACCTCGTCTCTCGGCTGACTACAACCGCGGAGGCGTGGGCTGATTGCAGACGCGGAGACTGAAGACAGCCCTCATCTAGTTTGCCACCGAGCTGGCGGACGAATGATAAACACGCAAGCCAATCGTGGCGGGCGTTACAGACGACCACAGACACCACGCGCTGCATTGTGCCGACAGTGGCTTGCGTTACAGAGGAGCACAGACCGCACGTGGCTGGTGCTACAGACGAGCATAGACCGCACGCGCTGCATTGTGCTGACCATGGCTGGTGCTACAGGCGAGCACAAACCGCAATGCAGTACGTGCAGATGCGCTGTCCATGCAGTGCGTGTCGTGCCGTATAAACTAAATAATACGTTTTTTGCGATGCTTTCTCGTGTATGTAAAGCAGACGCGAAATGCAGTTGAAAAGTCAACCGAAGACGGAGTATCGAGTATCCGTGTGCTCTGTTCGAGCGGACTATCCCGAAGCCGTGAATGTTGCGTCACCGCATAATATCAGAGACCGTCATTAAAATGTCAGAAAATCTCATTATAATGTCCGATAATCTCATCACACTGTCCGAGCCTCTTCTCAAAATGTCAGAGACTCTCATTATAATGTCAGAGACTCTCATTATAATGTCAGAGACTCTCATTATAATGTCAGAGACTCTCATTATAATGTCAGAGACTCTCATTATAATGTCAGAGACTCTCATTATAATGTCAGAGACTCTCATTATAATGTCATAAAATTTCGTCACACTATCAGAGACTCTCTTCATAATGTCAGAGACTCTCGTAATGTCAGAGACTCTTTTCATACTGTCAAAGACTCATCATGTCAGAGACTCTCGTATAACGTCAGAGACACTCACCATCCTCTCAGAGACCGTCATCACAATGCCACAGAATCTCATAATACTGTCAGAGAATCTCAATCATATTGGAAGCATTTGAACCGGGCCCAAGTTATCCATTCAGGTTAGAGTAGCCAAGCATTCTAGGCCTCAATCACCCATCGAGCAGCCCTACAGAGAAGCGCCGCCCTGGGCCAGCACTGCCTCCAGTTCGGCATTTCTAGTATCGCAACTGCACGACGGGAGTCGGAAAACACGATTACCGGAATGCTGAAGCGCAGCTGACGATGCGAACCGAATTGCAAACGCACGCAGATTGGCACGTGCTAACTTAGCAGCGCGTCTCAAGTGATGTTTCGTACAAGGCGAAGCGTCCAATTGGGGCGTCGCGCGAAGAATGCAGAGTTGCTGCAGAGCCAGGCGTCCCGAAGCGCTTCACCGGCTCAAAATGTCACGCGTGCATACACTGAAAGTGTGGCCACTCAACGAGATAAGCGTGCATCAGAAATGTATCTACTTGAAGCGTCCTCTGTAGATTAGGACGAGTGCCAAGCTGAAGTGTTGTTGGCACAGCGGGACGTGCATCCTAGTCCGCTTGAAGTTTAGTCTGGAGAGCAGGGTGTGTACCCACCTCAAGTGTTGCTTGTAGAATGAGACTTGTGCCCACTTGAAGTGTTGTCTGTAGAGCAGGACGTTTGCCCACCTGAAGTGCTGTCTGTAGAGCAGAACGTGTGCCCCCTGAAGTGTTTTCTGTAGAGCAGGACGTGTACCCACCTGAAGTGTTGTCTGTAGAGCAGGACGTGTGCCCACCTGAAGTGTTGTCTGTAGAGCAGGACGTGTACCCACCTGAAGTGTTGTCTGTAGAGCAGGAAGTGTACCCACCTGAAGTGTTGTCTGTAGAGCAGGACGTGTGCCCACCTGAAGTGGTGTCTGTAGAGCAGGACGTGTACCCACCTGAAGTGTTGTCTGTAGAGCAGGACGTGTGCCCACCTGAAGTGGTGTCTGTAGAGCAGGACGTGTATCCACCTGAAGTGTTGTCTGTAGAGCAGGACGTGTACCCACCTGAAGGGTTGTCTGTCGAGCAGGACATGTGCCCACCTAAAGTGTTGTCTGTAGAGCAAGACCTGTGCCCACCTGAAGTGTTGTTTGTAGAGCAGGAAGGTGGCCGGCACTCCGATGATGTAGGGCGTCGGCGCCAGCAGCAGCTGCTCGGCACAGCTCATGCAGGTGGGCAGCATCGGGATGACGGGGAACATGTACTCGAGCGGGTAGATGAGCGCCACGAACGCCATCACCGACATGGTGAGCGCGTTGTAGTCGCGTGACTGGATCACGATCTGAGGCAGACGGCGCCCACTGGTCACTGGTCACCCCTGGTCTGGTGTCGATGGGTAGTGATCACTGGTCACTGGTCACTCCTGACATGGTGTCGGTGGGTAGTGGTCACTGGTCACTGGTCACTCCTGATCTGGTGTCGGTGGGTAGTGGTCACTGGTCACTGGTCACCCCTGGTCTGGTGTCGATGGGTAGTGATCACTGGTCACTGGTCACTCCTGATCTGGTGTCGGTGGGTAGTGGTCACTGGCCACTCCTGATCTGGTGTCGGTGGGTAGTGGTCACTGGTCACTCCTGATCTGGTGTCGGTGGGTAGTGGTCACTTGCCACTGGTCACCCCTGGTCTGGTGTCGATGGGTAGTGATCACTGGTCACTGGTCACTCCTGATCTGGTGTCGGTGGACACTGGTCACTGGTCACTCCGGATATGGTGTCGGTGGGTAGTGGTCACTGGTCACTCCTGATATGGTGTCGGTGGACGGTGGTCACTGATCATTCCTGATCTGGTGTCGGTGAATAGTGGTCACTGCCCTGTGGTCACTTATTACTCCTGATCTGGTGTCGGTGAACAGTAGTCACTGATCACTCCTGATCTGGTATCGGTGGACAGTGGTCACTGATCGGTGGTCACTGATCACTCCTGATCTGGTGTCGGTGGACGGTGATCACTGATCATTCCTGATCTGGTGTTGGTGGACAGTGGTCACTGCCCGGTGGTCACTGATCACTTCTGATCTGGTGTTGGTGGACAGTGGTCACTGTTCAGTGATCACTGGCCACTCCAGATCTGGTGTCGGTGGGTAGTGGTCACTTGTCACTCCTGATCTGGCGTCGGTGGACAGTGGTCACTTGTCACTCCTGATCTGGTGTCGATGGCTAGTGGTCACTGCTCAGTGGTCACTGGCCACTCCTGATCTGGTGTCGGTGGACAGTAGTCACTTGCCACTCCTGATGTGGTGTCGGTGGGTAGTGGTCACTTGTTACTCCTGATATGGTGTGGATGGGTAGTGGTCACTTGTCACTCCAGATCTGGTGTCGGCGGACAGACTGTAGCGATTTGTCGGTGGTCAGCGGGTCACGACATCCGGAAAATGGTCACGTGTCCTGGACCAGAGGTCGGAATCAGAGGGCAAAGACTAGAAGTCAAGTAATATGCATTAGGGCCCAGGGATCAAATCGGGATAGAGGGATGACGTATCGAGCACAAGTGTCAGGGCTCAGAGGACAGATATTATGCATCAGAGGTCAGAGATCAGGAGAGAGAGGTGTGGTATCAGAGAACAGAGATTATGCATCAGAGGTCAGAGATCAGGAGACAGAGATTAGGCATCCGAGGACAGATATTATACAGCAGAGAACTGAGGTGAGAGCGACATAAATCAAGGACTACAAAACAAAGATCATGGTCAGAGGGTGAGGCTAGATGGGAAGATGGGACAGATCAGAAAACAGAGGCCAGAGATCAGAGGACAGCAATTACAAATCAAAGTAGCAAACGTCGGCGCTCAGGGGTCGGATATCCGGAGTGAGACGTGTTGGCCTAGTAGCCGTGGATCTCATGCCAGGTCTGAGAGCTAAGAGAACACCAGCGGTCAACCATCAGAGGGCCGTGGCAGTGGTGGGTGGCCATAGATGGCCACTGAAGCTTGACTGGTCGAAAGCCGGCGATGACAGGTCGGAAGTGATCGTTCATTCGGCAGGGATCAAGTACATGTCAGACAAGGCAGAGCTCACGTCTGCCTGACAATAACAGAGAGGGGAGGCCGCAGCCCAGACCAATACGCCGCTGTGTGGCAACGTGTGGGGCTCGCCGTGACGCCGGACTTTACCCGCCGCGCACGACTTGCCACCGGACACCGTCAGCAGCTGCTGGGCCCAGCTGCGGCTCGACAGCGGATATTGCCGCCTGAGACGCCCACTCGCCAGGATGGGCCGGCGTCGCCGACAGCGAGGTGGTGGGAGCGCATCACGGCACCGAATTAGCGTGCGTGGCCGGCAGCGCCGCCAAGTGTCCAGAACAATGTCCGGGAGATTGCTGCACGGTGTCATTTGCATGCTGGAAATGCACCACTTGCAAATGGACTCTAGTTCGCGTGCAATCATCGAATGGAAAGCTTAGAAGGGATAGTGAAATATACATGTAGCAGCTGTCTGCAAACTAGTCTGAATGAAACTTGGCTATTTATAGTAACAGCTGAACGTCCTGTTTGAACTCTGAATAAATCGGCTTGCTACAACTCTGCGATGGAATTTTACCACTTAAACGTCGGACTAACCGACTCTTGGAAATAACTTTCGGTTCATTTCCCAGTTGTGGATTAATGGATGCGTGATAACTGTTCCCGCGCCCTTCAACACGCTGGCTGAGATTATCAGAAAATGTTCAAACAATTCCGGGTCCCAAGACCGAAGTTGCGAAAGTCATACAGGACGGGGAATTTAATGATAATCTATATCCATGATTCTACACAATACACAACATCCAACGGCACGCACCGACCTATCAACTGGTATCGACATAGAAGTGGATTTGCACCCGACCCATATCTAAACCACCCGCAAAACTTCTTAGCTGTGGATTCGTCGTTCCGCCGACATGCTCTGTGCCAGAAGGTAGTCCAGAGCTTCGGTGGCCGTGTATGGTGTGGCACAGGTAGTCCAGGGCTGCGGTGGGCGTGTACGGTGTGGACGGGTAGTCCCGAGCCCCTGGCCATATTCTGTGTAGACAGGGCACCATTGAGGAAAACCTGCCAGCACTGACCTTGTACTCGAGTATGATGAGAGTGAGCACCTGAAGACACGTCTCCACGCCGAGAAGCTCCAGGGGCAGGTGCAGTGGGAAGTCGATCAGCGAGAAGCGCGTGTGGTCCGGCAACGCGAACGTGAGCTGCGGATGTAGGTCGGGCGACAGCAGCTCAACCTGTCGACCAGAGGGTATTGTGGGTCAGGCGAGAGCAGCTCAATCTGTCGACCAGAGATATTGTGGGTTAGGTGAGAGCAGCTCAACCTGTCGACCAGAGGGTATTGTGGGTCAAGCGACAGCAGCTCAACCTGTCGACCAGAGGGTATTGTGGGTCAAGCGACAACAGCTCAACCTGTCGACCAGAGGGTATTGTGGGTCAGGCGAGAGCAGCTCAATCTGTCGACCAGAGGGTATTGTGGGTCAAGCGACAGCAGCTCAATCTGCGACCAGAGGGTATTGTGGGTCAGGCGTCTGCAGTTCAGTTTGCCCATCCCAGTGCCGCTGTATTAATCATTTTGCAATTACAATGCAAAAGTGATGCAGAAAGATTGCAGGTAAAGCACCAGTTTACGACAGGACGCTTCGTCTACATCTATTCACGAAATATCCGGCAAGTTTGTGCACAAGTCACACATGCATAACAAACACAATAAATAATATTTAACACAACAAAATCAACAAATTTAAGGTACCGCCGCTACGAGAAGTCGGATTAACTGTTAACCAATATGATGGACATCAACTGCTCCGCCTGCGTCCACCACCTCCGCCTACCACCACCTCCTCCCACCACCAATGCCCACCACCACCTCCGCCCACCACCACCTCTGCTCAACACCTCCTCCCACCATCTCCCCCGGTTGCAAAGCCCGCGCCCACCACCTCCGCCCACCATAAGGTCCGCCCACCACCTCCGCCCACCTCCACCTCCTCCCACGACATCCACCCGTCGAAACGCTCGCGCCCACCATCTCCGCCTTTCGCAATGCCAGCACCACAAGAATGTAATTCTGGAAACACATTGCCACGTCCCGACTCTCCTCGGCACAGAGAGGCGTGCCGTGGGTGGGAACTTTGAGAAACTGCGATATTAGTAAAACTGTGCAGTCGTTATTGAGCAGTTGTGATAGTTTGTGGTAGGGAGCAGTAAATCATGAAGTGTTTGATATGCTTAGATATAGATCCAGAAGGCCATGCCGGAACTGTCATTATCATCATATATGCATTGAGGGAAAAAGTGTCGGTTCTAATTTAGGTGTGAAGGCGATTCCCAGTCTGGTTGCCAAATGCATGCACGTACGAGGGAGTAGGCATCCCATCAATTCAAGGACCATATTGTTTAATATATTTTTGAACACCGTCAGGTAACTATGCAGATAGACGGTAGTGGAGACATCTGAACCGAACACCGCATACCGTTCTCAGAGGCAGCGTGCTGGCCAAGTCCTCGGCCGGGACACAGCGCAGCGTAGCAACCCCGATTGGAGTCGCTCTCCCATACACTAGACGAATTTGATTGAAAACAAAGTGTCCACTCGTCGAGTCCCAATTTTGCTCACCTTTCGCTTGCAAATATATGGTATTCCAAAAATAATACCTTATTGAAGAGCATAACACGGACTGGATATCCGTACGGATTCCCGTTTGATTCGGATAACAGAGCGGATCGGATGGAGTTTGAGAAAAAGAAAAGAATGCTTATTAGATGCCAGACTGACTATCTTTTTCCGCAAAATATGAACATGTAGCATAACCATATTTCCGTCTGTTTTGCGACCACAACTTTGCATAATAAAAGGTTGGAATTCGCTGATTCCGGTAGCAAATTTGGTAAAATCTGAAATCCATGTGAAACCACTAATCAACAATTACATTGTTATACTCACACTTGCAGGCACCCTCATTATTAAGCGCATTCATATGTAGCTGGAGCTGGACTCATTCCATTGTTCTCTCAATTTCCAATCATCATCAAGCTTTTATGCAATCCAATTGACTCCAGTCATATTGTTATCTATGAGCGTGTGAATATACTATCCATAATCGCCTTCAGCAACCCACCCATCTGATTACTGAGTTCGTACACTGCTATGCTATACTGGTGCACATGAAATGGACATGTAGGAGAGAGGAGAGAAGGCAGTACCATACCTATAAAGCAAAACCTTTGAAATTGTCAGAACTATTATATGCTAGTATATGCATACTGAACTAAAATAGTGTTTTTCATTCTTGGTTCGGTTTTTGCCTGCGAAAATGAAATTCCTGCTGCTGAACCCCTGGAATCTCGCAAGGTCTATCTATGCCCTGTAGCACTACAATCTAGAAATGAAGATTTTAATAAGTTCGCTGTCGCACGTTAATTTTGCATCACACTTACAACTAACATTATACAACATCGCACTCTTGATGTGCGTGCCACGTAACTTCGATTTAGAACACTCGCTTCTATTTCATGCCGGTTTTTAAAAAAAAATTTTTTTTTTTTTAAATTTTTTTATTATTTAATTTTTTTTTTAAAAAAGAAATAAATATAAAAAAAAATTGTAGATATATTTGGGTTGCCATACCATTTCAAACAATGACCGGCGCGGCGACAGGCAAAATAAATAACGGAGCTTTCACGACGCGCCAACTCATTTTGGGTCATACGACCAATTGCTCACGCAGATTTGCAACGGCGGCGAGAAGCGACGGGGCGACACACAACCTTTCGGTTGAGAGACCAGAGCTCTACCCTTGGACTAAGCTCCCTTCTTTTCGGGTCGCTTTTCATTCGCATACTTCCAAAACGGGATACAGTAGATGAAAAGGCGACGTCATATCACGGCACAACCTTGGCGAATACACTCGACGGGCCACATACACCATGCCAGGCCGCCGCGCTCGGCGGTAATGGCTGTTCGGTGCAACTGTGGTGCCGGCTCGGTACAGCCGTGGTGCCCACTCGGTGCAGCCGCGGTGCCCACTCGATGCAGCCGTGGTGTCGGCTCGGTGCAGCAGTGCCCGCTCGGTGCAGCACTTGTGATTGGATGATCTAGATAGTCCATCAAGCTTTTGGCCCAGCTCGCTTCTGTCCCGCTTTTCAAAAAATGTAAAAACAACTTGTGCTGCCAATTCGCTGGGCACGTCTCACCACACAACATTCCATCTCCTCACCAACAGCCTACAGACCAAGCCACCAGAGGAGCAGCAAAGCGGGAGCGGGGGCCGCCTTCCCCCACCCCTGATGAATCAAAAATACACTAGCTCTAACCAGAAAGTTTCAGATTTTCATCGCGTCAAACCATTTTTTTCGGCCCGCTTCGCACGCAGAAAGGCTTCTCCATTCCATCACATTCATTCGTCGGGCCCCCTTACGAAAATCATCGCTGCGCCCCTGCTGGCCACAGTACGGAGGAGAGCCGTGCCCTTCGATGCTTCGACCGAATCAGCTTGAATACCGACGGAGACAACCGTTCAACCATTGCCAGGTTAATTACCAACATTACAACTAAAAAACAATATCGTGTGATGGGCAATATGCATGCCGCATGCATAAAAAGCTGAGGGGACATCATACAAAATTCATATCAGATTGAAAAGCCATGAATTAAGACAACTTCCACCGATTTTTACCACTGGTCAATGTAAAAAGGAGCTGAAGTATCTGACAAGATTGTAAGTTGGCCAGTTAAGTGTGAATGCCACTGCTGCAAAACATTACCACTATGATAGGCAATGTTTCAATGTATATTTAACTGCATGGGTATCGAGAGAAATATTTATCCAGTTAACAAGAGGGCGGTTAGGGAATTCATTTTCACTCAATTCCCTATGGAGGCATGCATGCTCAGCTGCCGGCGATTTTCCTCAATGAGCGCTTCGTGCCAAAACATATTTTTGGCGTTTAGTAGGTAACAATCAAGAACACGAATACCGTCTTATGGAAGAAACTTCACATGCCCATCTTCGGACCCTCCGGACTTCATGTGGTACTGCGAGCGTGTGCTCGTGTAGACTGGATATTTTGGGATGACCGTACGTCAATATCAAGGCGGCCAGTAAAACATAAGTTAGGCCATCTCAACTTCGTTGTGGCGTCACCGGGATTCACCGACATACTCATTCATGGGCAAAGTTGGCCCTCCACTTAAACTTTAGTTCACCACCATATTGAGAGCTGCAGCTAACAGCAGCATGTAGCCCTATCCTTAAACTTCGAAAAAGCCCATTGGCATGATCCTGTATCTCTTACTGGTAACCTCCCAAGTCTGGCGGAGCCAAGCAACGTTTGGGTGCTGCCGGCTAGCGGACGGCCGCGCCAGAACATGTACTGCGCCATGCCTGTCTACAAGAACTGACCAATCACGCTTCGCGTAGAGCAGAATAATGATGATATTCTGGAAACCGGTAGATTGTGACGACACTGGAAACTGCCCGACCTATGACAGCTGATGGCATGGTGCTCACGATCAATACCCCTGATTAATAATCCCAAACGGCTGTTCACTCAAGTCACATGAAGCATGAACCGTGTTCGGACCAAGTTGACCGTGTGGCCGTTAACACCGCCTTTGGCTAATCAGAGATCGAAATGTGATGTCATGCTGGACAATACAACGGTCGTCTAATACCTGCTCCTTCTCAGATTGGCCCGAGGCTGCATTGACGAAAACCCTTTCAAATTGGTCCGAAACTGTCGATGTAGCCTTGCATAACTGCTTCGATCTACATAATTTGCTTGTTGTATTAACAAGGGTACCATCTGCTGGCATATCCGACACAGCGAACGAAGAACTACACATAAAGGAACATTTCTAACATATTCAGCTGTTACATACGCTTTTCATGCATACATATTGAACCATACGCCAGACAATTGTTAGTGGGTATAATCCCCTAATCTGACGGTTGGAGGAGCTGCATCCCCTCCATCCCCTTGTGGTGGAGCCCGCGGAAGCAAGCTACTAACTTTAGGGTCATGTATGTTTGTTTATTATTTGCAATGAGATAGTTACAAGTCTAGTATAAATGATGTTTAGTGAATACAGCCTGGTAGCTATCTTGGTTTATACTAGGTAAAGGCGTATGCTACTCAAAATTGTGTCAATGATTCGCATATGAACATGGTAGGCACTTTGTAATATCTAATTTTGAAGCTCATGTTGCTACCTTTGCCATATTTCATTCCTTAATAGTAGTCGTGTCTCATTCATGCTGTGTTCATGTTCAAGCATCATGAACTAGCATAGGTTAGAGAGCTGCGCATGTAACTTAAGTTATAGTTGTACAGGTAGGTTGAAGTTGCACAGGCACCACCTAACTACATACCTCAAGTTATGACTATGCTTCATTGACGAGTGTGCTACCTCCTAACTAGGTGCCTTATAGCTGGCCACTGCAAGGCGTATGCATGTCAATCACACTGAACTGAAACAAGCTACTAATTTTTGGAGTTATGGCACGAGGCGCTGCAACGAAGTTAACTTTGAACCCTCTCTCGGATGCGTTTAACAGCCTAATCACGGCTGCCACCATGTATCGTGGGATCCGGGCTCCGAGCGGATCCCATCGGTCGGCCGGCTCCTGCCGCCGCCGCCGTCAGCATGTCGCCTGGGTTCTCGGCTGTGGCCGGATGTTATGCCAAGTCAGTTTTCATTCTCACAGGACGGCAGCCGACCGACTGTCACACGTACCATATAACCATGTAGCCGCAATACAGTTAGGATGTGTCTGGAGTGCGACAACCAGACCATTCCCTTCGCGGTGTGTTGCAATAGGTGATGCCGGCCAGTAACAGGCCAGGACATTGGCCGGGTGAGCGTCCTCCCCATGAGCGAGTGGTCCCTGCTCGCACGGGCGGCTAGCCCCAGACGGAGTTGAGGGGTCGACGCGGTAACAGATATCCCTGGTGTAAGGTATGGCCGTTGGAAACGTTGTTCGTTACTTTGGTAAGGTTGTACTTTGGTAAGGTAAGGTCGTTACTTTGGTACTAAGGTTGTTCGTTGTTCGCCTATAAATTTTGGAAGCACGAACTTGGAAAGGAACGGACTGACGTTTGTTTTATCTGCTGTTGAACTGTCGCACAAGTTGTCGCCGTATTGCTAATTATCTGCCCGGTCAATATAAGGGCATACACGGCTGTTGGATTTGAGAACTTCCTGGATTTGAGAGCCAGTTACTGTGAAAGCGAGGAAAACCCTAGAATATCACTGTCAGGCGAAGCGAACTTGCTTACACGCACTCATGAAGGCCAATCATCGGTACCTGAGCGTGTTATTCTCCCTGGGGAATTGAGTGAATAGTATTGATAGAACTTTTCTCTTGTTAGCTAGATAAATAATTATCTCGATATCCACTTTGTTTTATACGCATTTAAATAATGGCTATCGCGTGGTGATGTTTTTCTTAGCATAGTCATCAGAAAACATTGCAACTGACCAAATTATAATCTTGTCACATAATTCAGCTCTTCTTTACATTGACAAATGGGAAAAAGTAATGAACGTTATCGTTTCACTCTATGTCTTGTTAATCTGATGCAGATTTTCCCATGTCCACGCAGTTTCATATGCACAAAAAAACATTGCCTATCACATGATATTGATTGTTCAGTCGTGCATTGGTACTGAACTGGCGAAATTTCAACGTTTTTGCATAGTTTAGCTCTGTTTGACGACAATCCGTCCCTTTTCTGATGTTTTCCTTTGTAAGTTAGATGCCAATGCTTTTCATAGCGATCGGCACGAGGATTCGACCATGTAGATCTATATTTATAGAGTGTTAAACAACAAAATGTTCCCAATGGCGAAGTCAGGATGAAAAAGTATTAAAAAATGATTACAAAGAGTTGGGACTGTTATTATATTTTACATCGATAATATTGTACATGTATCATTCTTAATGATTCAAAAAAGCATTTTATGTACATACATGCACATGCAATACAGCCAATGGCCAAGGGAGGAGCCATATGAGGGGTGGGTATCTTTTTTTGTGGCTGGTCCGTCGCATTCAGTGCCATCAACACCTATTACTTTGTAATTCTGACATAATATCAACACTTCCCATGAGGAATTTGACTGCCGGTGTCGTTAGGGAATGACACTCAGGAGGATCCCGAGAGGTCTGAGTGGGAATGCTACTACATGCACTGGGTACTGGAAAAATATCCTGGCTCCACCACCGCGTGCTGTTCATTTTAATCGTTTGTCCTGACTTCACTTCTCCCTCTCCTTGATCCGCCATTGACAAAGTGTCACCTTCGTCGCGCCAATCCTTGTAGTTGTTTGAATAGGGTATGTCCTGAATATCTCTCGTCACCTCCTGGATCCGCGATTGGGAAAGTATTCTGGCCCCACCACTGCATGTGATGCATTATTACTATTTGTCTCGAATTCACCACACCTCCAAACTTCCAATGACGAATTAAATTATGCCACTTTGAGAAAGCCGGTGACATGCTCTCCATTCTTTTCCTCCCCTGGATGCACCCCCGATATGGTTAGGTTCAAAATATGCATTTCCGTAGGTAAGCAAGGTAATATTAACAGTTGAATTCAAAATTATAGTCACCTGAACAGCAACCCAATATAAATATTCAGACATGCGTGCTATTCCTAAGTTTTCACCAAAATCTGCAGGAGGTGCCTCTCAATATATGCTCCTGGGGCCGCCTCTGATAGAGCTACGAAGCTAAAACTTTGGCACGAAGCAGCAAAAGATTAGGAAAAGTGCTTCGTGTATTCTGAAGTGCTCTCATTCTTTGTTCCAAGGACGAGATCTTTGTTGGAATTGGCATCATGGACGGCGTTTGCTAACCATACCGGCGGCAAATAGGCAAAGTGATTGACTTGTCTTCCAGATTCTCAAGTTCAGTCACAGGGAAGGATGGTGCTTTTTATTTCGGCCATTAATAGTGCTATTTGATGAATGCGTTCATCTGAAACTGCTTTCGCTCTGCATGCATATTTGAAGGCCCGTGGCTATGTAAACGCTCAAGGCAATGGACCTGGCACTGATATGCGCGGATACTTGACTGCACTATGCTGTTAGCACATGCACTGCGTTGTTAGCATTGTACTGCGCTGTTAGGGCTTGCACTGTGCTGTTAGCACTTGCACTGCGTTGTTAGCATTGTACTGCGCTGTTAGGGCTTGCACTGTGCTGTTAGCACTTGCACTGCGTTGTTAGCACTCATACTGAGTTGTTAGCACTTACACTGCGCTTTTAGCACTTATACTGCGCTGTTAGCACTTGCACACGCTCGTTCAGCGATTCTAGAGATGCGTCATTCTGGCAACCATAAGGAGGAACGCTCCCTGGCGTTCAGACAATTTCCCCCACGTGTGCGCCAATCCATCTTTAAACATGAGATGGAAGATTGGATCTGGTGTGGTATTAAATCTTGGGATGGCACTGGCAGGCTGGCAGTTGGCGTGAGCCGTGTGACAATTGGCAGGCTGGCAGTTTCCGTGGACTGTGTAACGATTACCAGGCCGCCAGTTGCCGTGAAGTGTGTGACAATTGGCAGGCTGGTAGTTGCCGTGGACTGTGTAACGATTGTCTCCCTGGCAGTTGCCGTGGACTGTGTAACGATTGTCTCCCTGGCAGTTGCCGTGGACTGTGTAACGATTGTCTCCCTGGCAGTTGCCGTGAAGTGTGTGACAGTGAGTGCGCAGCATGTGACCTGCCACATGATCCGGCCGACTCGGGGAGCGAACGATCACCCATCGGTCGTCATCACTGAGAATTGAACACAGATTCTACCCACCGATCACATGGTAGGCTTGCATAAACAGTCCGTAGGTGTTTTATGGTATTTGTACGTACATCATTGCGCTTTTCCTTTTTCAACAGCCATCATAATAGATGTGGTTATCTAGTGTAACTTTGAATATTTAGATAACGTTTCGTGACTATTATTTTGGTTGTAGACAATGTTAATTCTTATCCGACTGGAAGTTTAGAAAGATTACTTTTTGGGAATATTCCAGCAAATGCAATGGTTGTCTGAGTCCTCGTGGTGTGTGTCTACCGGGAACAGTCTCGGAGGCGCGCTGGTCCCACCTTACGACTTCGCTGACGACTGGTGTGGATCCGAACTATGCTAATAACGATGCTCAGATAACCTCACGTTATGCGCCAGGTCAACGGCTTCCTATTCGTTTTGATTCAAGCCATTCGAAATCAGCAGCTGTGCTTCCGGCACCGTGCCAGAACAGCTAGACTATCACAGCTTCAGGTCTTAATGGGCTGCACCAGTCCAGTTTGATTGATGGTAGATGGCTCGATAGTTCGCAACAGCAAACCGCACGAGACACTGGGACGGCCCCGTATGGCAGCACAGCGGCTGGGACAGTGGTGTGGCCCTGGGACGGCCCGGTATGGCAGCACAGCTGCTGGGACAGTGGTGTGGCCCTGGGACGGCCCGGTATGGCAGCACAGCGGCTGGGACAGTGGTGTGGCCCTGGGACGGCCCGGTATGGCAGCACAGCGGCTGGGACAGTGGTGTGGCCCTGGGACGGCCCGGTATGGCAGCACAGCGGCTGGGACAGTGGTGTGGCCCTGGGACGGCCCGGTATGGCAGCACAGCGGCTGGGACAGTGGTGTGGCCCTGGGACGGCCCGGTATGGCAGCACAGCGGCTGGGACAGTGGTGTGGCCCTGGGACGGCCCGGTATGGCAGCACAGCGGCTGGGACAGTGATGTGGCCCTGGGACGGCCCGGTATGGCAGCACAGCGGCTGGGACAGTAGGGTCGAGCAGCTGGCAAAGACCGGCAGTCGACGCCTGGCCAGGTCTCCGGACACGGCCGTTGAGTGTAATGCGAGATCGATATGTGTGCACAAATTGATGCTGTTAGACTAGTGTATGAACTATCGTTGCGTGGTCGGCTAACGACAGAACTGGTGCGGTCCGACTGTTTTGCCGACTGATGTCGGTTTGTTTGTACATCAGTTGAGTCTGCACGGTGAGTAGATGAACTGATGCAGCTTAGTTGGCATGTCAAGAGATGCTGCCTGGCTGGCATATCCAATGATATTGGTCGGCGGTGCTTGGTGTATTTACACACCAGCGACCAAGACCCCGAGACGTGCTGGTCGGCTCGGATGATTTAGCCATTATAACCGAGACGTGCTGTTCGGCCCGAACGATTTTGCCATTATAACCGAGACGTACTGGTCGGCTCGGACGATTTTGCCATTATAACCGAGACGTACTGGTCGGCTCGGACGATTTTGCCATTATAACCGAGACGTACTGGTCGGCTCGAACGATTTTCACCACTATAAATACGGCTGTCGAGCGGCTGCCGTGGTGGGATATAACTTTGAGGAAAGTGTCTACGAGTCATCTCACTCTTTGAGCCGGAACCAATTGCTAGCACTAGGCTAGGCTGGGCTGTCGCTCTGCAGTTGGCACGCTGAGATATGGAACTGCAGTCAGAGCACTGCAGGCACTGCAGGCACTGCAGTCGAGACCCAGTGTGTCGGAACCAGGAGGTTCCAGGGTTACACAGTGCTCTCGTTGGCAACTCGGTATTACTCTCCGAAAAGAAGTGAAATTGTTCCCCTCTCTCAATTGGCCGCCTGGTGCTCTCATAACTACGACTTTATGGCAACTGGTATGCATACACCACGGTGGAACCAACATTAAGGGGCCATTAATTAAGCCAAGGGATGCAAATGCATATGTGTGGGGCCTATATCTCAAAGTCAACGAGGACGTCACATGTCAGGTCAAGGGTGTGTGAAAAGTCAGGTCAAGGATCTAGGTAGAATATTTCTGGCTCATTGCTTATCTGTAAACAAATGTCTGTCAAATTATTTGATAAATGAATACGCATATTAATTGAAAGAACTGACAATTACATACGTCACAAACATGTGTTTCAATGAAGCTTAGGTTAAATGACGTCATGTGATGCCACAGTGCATTTGTGCAGATCTGCTGCAAGCGGTAAGTTTGTCAGTCATGAATATGTGCCAGACAAGAAAATTAAATGGCAGCATGCATAACTAAACGAAACTCAAGGACAGATCCCAGTTCTGCCACGCTAAACGTCATGCTATAACGGAGTATTCAACACCATGCTGTCTTTAAATTCTTTTTTATTTAGTTCGAATTATTGCTGAAATTTGGACTTTATCTCAAAGACGGAATCTGAAACACCCATAGTACTTCTAAGCGCTGAATCTGAATTCAATGTTCATTTTTACACTATAAATGTAAGAACAAGACATTTTCAGCAACCTATTGAGCATTCTGAAACCAACTGAGGTCACCCAATGACCTCAGGAATGCTGCTTGGTGATGTCCTGAGTTATTGGTAGGCTCCACAATTGGACACCTTATCGTCGTCAATGCACCCAAACTATAGCATAAAACGGATTGACACTTTCAAATCCGGTCCATATCGGTATGAACAAACCCAATCGGCATCGATATCCGCACCAGTTATCACATATATCGCATATATCCACCCGTTATCCAACCCATTTTCAAAAATGCAAAATATTTAAAGCAGGACTGGCCGCAGTAATCAGTGGCATGTGGACCTTGGACAGTATACCATAGTTTAGCTGACAAGACTAAGAAGGCAATAAACATTTGGTGTGAAATGTGGATTGCAATTTCCATTAGCAGCAGGATATCTTGTCAAGCACAGCATTTTCACTTCAGATCACATGTGCAGACTGGGCAGTCCTCTAAGCCTATGCTGGCTCATGGTGCATGAGCATGAACAAAGCATGCAAGAAACAGGACAACTACGAAGGAATCGAATAAGATAAATGCAACAACATGAACTTCAAAATTGCATGTTAAAACCACCCACCCTATTCACATACAAATCAGGCCATTATCTTGAAAAATAGATATTTACCTGAAATATACCTAGGTAGCTCTCAGGCTCAGCACACATGTGCCATGCCAGACTCGCAGCTATTTCATTTAAAGCATAAAACATACATAAACCTGGAGCAGTTGGTTCAGCTCAGTGTGCTGATTGATATGCCTTGCAGCGCCCATCTATGCACCTGGCTAAGAAGCTGCACTCGGTGAAGAACAGCCATGGGTTGACAGCCAAGCACAGCCATATGTAGGTAGGGAGGTGGGATATACCTACACCTGTATAGCTTGCTACCAATCGATGGTAATGAGCTTATATTTCTTAACCACGTGGACACGGCATTACTCATGACAATTATTGCCCTGGACCTCTGTCCATCAAACTTGCATTTAGTTTCTGCTTCAGGCCGTACATACCCTGCTTGAACTCGTATTTCCAATGGAGTTCCATGACGTCACCCACAGCTTCCAAAGACAATCGATTCGTTCGTCTCCTACAACTTCGAAGTTGAGGATACCGCGTTATTTTTCCTGCCTCACAGCATATTTTTATTTCTGGTTTACTTTGAATATGAACAAGCATAAGAATCATTGAAACGCCCTGCAGAATATAATTTTGCAACATTATTACTTGCATATTCTACTTACCGATGGTGATTTCCGATTGCCTTTCCGAATCCCTACATATTATAAATATATTCATTTCTTACAATACTTTGAAGAGATGTCTCTATTGCAAATTGGTAGAAACGCTGCCAACTTGATGTTAAGGTGCAGTTCGGCGAATATTTGACGGTATCATGCATGGTGTCATGCATACCGTTACCTAGTTTTCAACTAGAAAGAACGTAAATTTGGTAGTCAGATTAAAAATGAATCGCTTTTATCTAATTAGTATTTCGTGATGATATTTTGTGAGATTACGAAATCATGACACATCGAATGTACCAACAAAGCCCATCATAGTGGCTACCCTAGTAAGGTGAATGCTAAACAACTAGCTTAAGAAGTCGGTTTGCACTAGCGGAGTGTTCGTCTGTACAGCTATAATAAGTACAGTTAAGTTATATATATATATATATATATATATATATATATATATATATATATATATATATATATATATAGATATATATATATATATATATATATATATATAGATATATATATATATATATATATATATATATATATATATATATATATATATATATATATATATATATATATATACATATATATATAATATCTGTACAGTTAAGTAATGAGATGTACAGTAGTATACTATTTGCATTCCAAGTACACTTACGTGTGTGAGCATAGTTAGCTATGTTCACATGCATGCGCTCGCGAAATTTTGTATCAATCTGAACCTCTTCTGAAGCTCCGATGACGTCAGAGACAGTTTCACGACAGCCTGCTTCGTTTGCAAGCAACGTGAGCGCCAGTTTCGATGACACTGCTTACATACCGGTTGTTGTGTTTTGTCGGCTCATTCTAAATGGCCAGGGAAGGCAACGGTATTGTTTCCTGAACAACAATTACAATGCATACCTTGTATTGCGACTGCATTCTGTCATCGGCTCGTGAGTCAACAGTTACATTTGGATTACTTATATGCGAGACCATTGTGTGACATATGGGTATACATATGTCTACACAATGGGTCTGTAGGTATCTATTTAGGTAAGAATGAAGCTACAGGTGGATGGATGGGTTGCTAAATGTGATCATAGATAGTATATACACGAGCTCATTGCTAACAGTGTGATTGCAATCAGGCGCGCACCCAGGATTTTTCCATGGGGGGGGGGCCGGACCGAAAAGGGCACTTGGCTGGCTCCAAAAGGGCACTTGACCGGCTCCAAAAGGGCACTTTGCGGCCCGGGGCACACTGGAAGGTTTGCTGACCGGGGGGGGGGCGTGAATTTTCCATGGGACACGTTATATGTTATAGCACCGAACCCTTGTATTTACAATAATATTTCCAAAAACATGCAGCCTGCTCACAATTCCTCCGTCATAATTCCTCCGTCACAATCCCTCCGTCACAATTCCTCCGTCACAATTCGCTGCATTTGTTGCAGGCAACCGGGGATGCCCGATTATGAATCATGGAACCTCAAAAGGGCCCACAGAGGCTTCACTTAAGGGACAGTTGCCCTGATTGCCCCTCCCCAGCACCAAGTCCTTGATATCAGTGCAACTAGGTAGGTACCTCCCTACTCATTGTAGCCTGCAGTTAATCTGTCCTTCTACTGAAAGGTAACCAGAATAGAGGTAGGTGGGAAACTAGGCTCTGGAGCATTCACAGCCTTTAAAAGTGCTATCTCGAACCAAGGCTGTTTCATAATAGGTTCAGGTAGATAGCTACAGGTACGCAGGTAGGTACTTTTTCTAAGGGCCTGAGCTACTGCTATCCAGACACCTGAGGAGGGTTATGCATGCGCAGACTGAAGAAGGTACATGAGCTTGAGACATAACAGCCCAGTGATTTATAGTTTCAGGGTGGTGTAGGTACCTATAAACATAAAGTGCAAATGTATGCCATCGTGCTTAACATCGTGCTTGTGCCCGCCTCAGCCTTGAATGGAGCTTCAGGCCGGTACAATTTTGGCGCGTAAATTGACTGAATACAATTTTTTATAAGAAACCCATGTTCGGCCAGATGTACCCAGGGCAAACGCGCAAGAAAGTCCAGCTGTTCACTGATGGAACACTGAAAAGTGAGATTTAAGCAAGGAGTTTTTGGGAGGCTGATACATTTTTTACGCCGAACCTAGGGGTAGGCGGGGTAGGTATGCATCGTTCGATCGTTTAGGCCAAGGCCGATGGGCACTTTTGCGCCCAAACCCAAAAGGGCACTTTCTGCCGAGGGACACTTCTCGATCTCGACCTAGGGAGAGGAAGCCGGGCCCCCTGGGCACCACACACCGGTGCGCCTATAGGGACAGGCCACAGGGTAGGGCACAGGGTAGGGCACAGGGCAGGGCACAGGGCAGGGCACAGGGCAGGGCACAGGGCAGGGCACAGGGCAGGGCACAGGGCAGGGCACAGGGAAGGGCACAGGGCAGGGCACAGGGCAGGGTACAGGGCAGGGCACAGGGCAGGGCACAGGGCAGGGCACAGGGCAGGGCACAGGGCAGGGCACAGGGCAGGGCACAGGGCAGGGCATAGGGCAGGGCATAGGGCAGGACACAGGGCAGGGCAAAGTTCACGGTACAGCACAAGGCACAGGGCAGGGTGCAGGGCAGGGCACAGGGCACTTTTAGATCAAAAGGGCACCTAATTGGGACAGGCATAGGACAGGAAAGGGCACAGGGGAATGTCATTTTTAGGCCAAAAGGGCAGTTTTGGGCCCAAAGGGCACGTTTGGCACAGGCGGGGCACATAAGGCAGGTGATTTGTGGGCTAAATTTGGGACATTCCGGCCAAGAGGGCACTTTTCGGTCAAAAGGGCACTTTTGGCCAAAAGGGCACTTTGGTCTCATGGGGGGGGCCGGGCCCCTTGGGCCCCCCCTCCGGTGCGCCTATGATTGCAATGATCTGGATTGCATACAAGTTCGATGATGAATTAAAATTGGCAACACAATGGCATGAAGTGCACAAGTACTCACGTACTCAAGTACTCAAGCTACTTTTGCATGTGTTTGACATTAAGGTTACCTGTGAAAATAAGCATCATGGCAAAATTGTTGCCGATTAATGACATCATAATTTTTTCAGTAATTTAAAAAAATCTGCCTCAGCTATTCCAAAGGATATATTACGTAAGGTTGTGGATTGGAAGCAGAAGGCAATATGATTATCTTGTTTAATCTTCGTTTCCAAGGGAGAAGTTGGGGGGCCAACCCGATATCCAATCCGTATCCATTTGTAATTGCAATCTCTATCCGTATATGCGTATATATTTCCAAATATATCCAATCCGCTCCACTATCCATACCAAACGGATATCCGTACAGATATCCAATACGTGTTATGCTCTAACCCAAACACTTACCAAATAATATAATTCACGAATTTGAAGCATACACACATTTTACCTGACATGACCTTGAATCATCAGGTCTTGGATAGGACCGGATTGCCTGACACACTTGAAAACATGATAATTATATATATAAATGTGTTCTCATTCTCGGGCATTGATTCATTTTAATCTTCCATTCATTGGAGAACTGGTGTCAAAATTTTAGCAGCTATAAATGACTTCATGACTCCATATTGCCTGATATATACTGTCTTGGGACTCTTTCTTTGTCAATGCTTAGTCTAGTTATTCATTCATATTAGCTAGCGGCAGGAGGGGTTCCGACGCTATTCAAGATAATAAAAAGGGTGAGGTGGGAGAAGTTCCCAGTGATCCAGGAGTTAGGCTATTAATATTGTAATTTATTTCTGTGCGTGGTTCAGATATTTTATTTTAATTTAATTCTGGTAAGTACACGGAGATTGATGATACCATTGATGCATATTTTGCAAGGATATCGTTCAAATCGCTTTGCCGGTTCTGTCGATTTTCTGAAGTACCCAATTTGGCGTGACTTCTGCAACGTTTGGGCCTGAAGAATTTCCAGTTAATGTAAAATTGCGAAGCTATGGCTATGACATCATTCTGAGGAAACCTGCGGCCCCTGGTCACCAAAATCGCAGGTTTACGTCACTCAGCATCGCATTATGACCCCGAATGTGCGGTGTTTGGCATTGAACAGTAATTGGCAACTTGATGATTGGCTCGCAGAATTAACCGACCTAAGCCAGGTCACTTGGGGTGATAATCTTAGCTGACGTCCAATTAATCGCTCTAGATTTTGGGGGATTGGAATTCGACTAAGCGTCCATCTGCATCCCACGGCACTTCAATATACTTATTTTTAGGGCAAAGTATCAGTTTCCAGCAATGAGATCATCAGCTTGATCTGATCTGAGCGGATTTAAGTCAAGGGTTGGCAATCTCAAGTCAACAAACAAATAACACAACGCAACACGGTCAGGTGTCAATCGAGTAATCTCTTTATAATCAGAATGCCGTCTCGGCTCCACTCCACTGGCACAATGCATTTGGGAATGCTAGGGGGAGCGCAACAGCCGCTTCCACTAGGTTAGGCAGACAGCAAAACGTTACAGCGAGGATGACGGCAAATGCTGACAAACTGCAGTTAACCGCAATATGTCACCATCCTGTGACAGAACAATAATTGGGAGCTACTGCTCATCAGATGGAATCTCACGTATCTGATCAAATGGAAATGTGCTGTATATTACCCTGCCAGGTTTACTCGGAAAACTTTATGACGCCTTGGCCCGTTGGTGATCTTGAGCTGATGGTCTCACCTCAATGTACATTTATCATACTCTGGACGCTATTTCTGCCGAGACCCTGCAGTTATGGAAATGCTAGCTCTGGTTATTAAGCGCTTCAAGGAAAATCAGCTTTAGCTTTCCTATCAGAGTTTTGTACATTTGTCATCTCAACTCACCTCAACCCGAGTCTTCCCCGGCACGGGCACCGGCGCTGAGAGAAGCCGCAGGATCCAGGTCTCGATCTCCCGCACGTCGTGCAGCAGTATCGACGGCAGCAGCGTGTCCTGCCCGCTTCCGGTCAGAACGGACCACACCGACTCCCTGCCGGACAGTGGGCCTTGAGTGCGAACATCCACCCGTGCTGGACAGGAGGACCACGCCGACTCCCTGCCGGACAGTGGGCCTTGAGTGGCGAACATCCACCCGTGCTGGACAGGAGGACCACGCCGACTCCCTGCCGGACAGTGGGCCTTGAGTGCGAACATCCACCCGTGCTGGACAGGAGGACCACGCCGACTCCCTGCCGGGCAGTGGGCCTTGAGTGCGAACATCCACCCGTGTTGGACAGGAGGACCACACCGACTCCCTGCCGGACAGTGGGCCTTGAGTGGCGAACATCCACCCGTGTTGGACAGGAGGACCACACCGACTCCCTGCCGGACAGTGGGCCTTGAGTGCGAACATCCACCCGTGTTGGACAGGAGGACCACGCCGACTCCCTGCCGGACAGTGGGCCTTGAGTGCGAACATCCACCCGTGCTGGACAGGAGGACCACGCCGACTCTGCCGGACAGTGGGCCGGTCGAAACCACCGTGTTGGACAGGGCAACCGACTCCCTGCCGGACAGTGGGCCTTGAGTGCGAACATCCACCCGTGCTGGACAGGAGGACCACACCGACTCCCTGCCGGACAGTGGGCCTTGAGTGCGAACATCCACCCGTGTTGGACAGGAGGACCACGCCGACTCCCTGCCGGACAGTGGGCCTTGAGTGCGAACATCCACCCGTGCTGGACAGGAGGACCACACCGACTCCCTGCCGGACAGTGGGCCTTGAGTGCGAACATCCACCCGTGCTGGACAGGAGGACCACACCGACTCCCCACAGTGGCCTTGAGTGCGAACATCCACCCGTGTGGCAGGAGGACCACGCCGACTCCCTGCCGGACAGTGTGAACATCCACCCGTGCTGGACAGGAGGACCACACCGACTCCCTGCCGGACAGCGGGCCTTGAGTGCGAACATCCACCCGTGCTGGACAGGAGGACCACGCCGACTCCCTGCCGGACAGTGGGCCTTGAGTGCGAACATCCACCCGTGTTGGACAGGAGGACCACACCGACTCCCTGCCGGACAGTGGGCCTTGAGTGCGAACATCCACCCGTGCTGTACAGGAGGACCACGCCGACTCCCTGCCGGACAGTGGGCCTTGAGTGCGAACATCCACCCGTGCTGGACAGGAGGACCACGCCGACTCCCTGCCGGACAGTGGGCCTTAAGTGCGAACATCCACCTGTACTGGACAGGAGGACCACACCGACTCCCTGCCGGACAGTGGG
>JAOTOM010004883.1:550000-560898 GCA_034440615.1 Ashinkailepas kermadecensis | reverse complement strand
CCCCGCCGGACCCAGACTAGTCTCAGCCATGATCAGAACTGAACTACCCCGCCGGACCCAGACTAGTCTCTGGGCCGGGATCAGAACTACCCCGCCAGAGCCGGACTAGTCTCGGCCATGATCAGAACTGAACTACCCCGCCAGAGCCAGACTAGTCTCGGCCATGATCAGAACCACCCCGCCAGACACAGACCAGTTCCGGCCCGGCTCAGAAGCATTTCCTGTGGACGATGTCGGCGCCGACGTCGTCGTACTCTGCCCGGCTGATCCACATCTGCTGGAACGTCGACAGCGACGCCAGAACGGAGCCTCCGATCCAAACGAAGAACTTACGCGATGCGTCCGCGAATACCTTCACCTTCATCGAGGAGGGCGCCATCTCCTGCCGGGCCGAGTCAGGTCGACTTACGTCAGTTCAAGCAATCTGCATTTGATGACAGCATGTGTGTACGAACCGCAATGAGTTACAAGGCAATCCCCTGTCAATTTTACACCCGTCTTCCCATAAAGCACGGTTGCAAGCGCTCATAATACGTTCATACGTTCCGTCGCTATCAATTTCAAAATTGTTCACATACGCGTGGGAAGCAGATTAGATCGCATGATGTTGTGACAGCGTAATTATGGGGCAGAAAGCCCTACCGAAGTCTGCGTCACCACACCACCACCGCTAATACTACAGCATCATGTTCCACAGCATAAGGTTATCAGATCGCGCAGCTTAGTTTGCCGCGACAGATTCGGCCTTCTGTTCTGAGTACCCGGATTGGCTAAGCACGGGGGCAGCCAACCACACACAGTTCAAGCTACACTGGAGCTTTGCGGCCTTCCGCACCTGCACATCCTTCTGGAGACGCTCATCAAGCCCGTTGAACATGGATGACCCCCCTGAGAGGACGATGTTCTCGTACAGTTCCTTCCTGACGTCAATATCGGTCTTCATGATCGATCTGTAGGTTAGCTGGGCGATGCCGTCTGCCTCCATGCCTGTCAGAGCGGGCTGAAACAGCGCCTCGGGCGCTCGGAACCGCTGCAAGACACATCAAACCTCACGTTGCAAACACGCGTGCTGAGGTCAGCCGACACAGACCTCACGCCAATTGGCGCCCGATCGATATCGCGTAGAGCGGCTGCGGATGGGCACGGGGCGGGCCGCGCTCTTCGTGTCAGGGTTGCACCCTGGCGCAGGCCAAGATCACATAACGCGGAACACGAGGTGCGGCCATGTAAAATGCCGGCCTTGGTGTCGCCAACCGGCGTATCAATCTCAGCCGAGTACAGTACACATTGTCGGGTGCCACAGAATGAAATGTCAACTGATGTCACATTGACGACATTTAAACCATGCCTCCACAAATATCCTGGCATGTGATGATGTGCATTGTCATAGGCATATGGTCGGAGGTATTCAGACTCGAATCCGAACCTGGACGCTTACAAACGGCTTCTACGCATGCCACCCGGACTGTCCACTTGTGACCTACTGCATACTTGGTTGGCGACGTAGACTTTGTTGCCGTCGGGCAGCTCATATTCAGCTTGGTCTTTATTGCTCATCTCAGCGTTGAAGTCGACAGCGACGTAGCACAGTTTCTCCTTGATGTCACGCGCAATTTCTTTTTCCGCCGTCGTCGTTAAACTGGTGCCCTGCTCCGTCATTAGCCTGCAGTCAGAGGTCAGGGCAGATCAGGACAAGGCGGGCCAGATCGGCGGATGTCAGGTCGACGGAACAGCTCCTGTGGGGACACGCCAGCGTTTGTTGAGTTGGGCAGGATGTTGAATTCGGCCGAACATTTTTTTGTTGTTGTTGGTCCGATTTGGCGTGACGACCTCGGCCCACAAGACACTATGAATATGTTCGGTACTGCGCGTGGTATATTTGAGAGGGTATTACAACGAGGGTATTATTTACAACTTATTATGGAGTATTATATTACAACTTATCATAGAAGCTAACAACACTCCTTCTCTCCTACTGACCTGAGAGAGCGAAAGCCCTCCATCGTTATCGGCGTGTGTTTTTGGGCACGGACGACTGGACCCACCATCATCAATGTCGTGGTCAGATAACCCTTAACAGCCGTACAAGCCTTCTCGTTGAATTCGGTGAGTCAGTGATTTTCATTGATTTCAGTGAGTTCATTGATTGATTGCAATAATTGCTGGCTTTCCGTTGAACAATACCCTATTATCGAAGGGCCATGATGCTCAGTCCGGAGAAGCGGTTTGAATTCGAATTGCTTTGATTGTATCATACCTGGTTTTTTGTTCAATTGTTTGCTGTTCATCTGGTTTATGGTGTCCATATATCAAGCAATCCACACCTTTATACCCTTAACGCTCATATTGCTAACCGTACTTGCTGTGGATCGTTAATCGTCCTTTCCCATACCTGCCCGCTTCATAGGTGTCATTTAATTGCTCTTTTTTGTGGACAAAATGGTGCACATGTGGTCCATGGATTATATACATCAGTCCTGGTTTACTTTATGCATGGTGTTTTTTCCAGTGTACATGCATTTCATGACTTCAGAAATACCCATATTTCACTGTATCCTTGTACCGGGGAAAGGACATCATCAAAGTTGCCTACTCGTGTGATGGATATGCTTATATATGTGTCTGACTGTGCCTCTGTCAACTTTTAGTTCATTTTTATCCCTTTATCATGTTTTCCCTCGGCTTCGTGGCACAATGAAGCACTTGTTATGGGGAAATTCTCGGAGCTTGATGAATATCAGTGCGTCGTGTGTCAGAGCCTTAGCTCGGCCGACAGCGCAGGAAATTACGATGCCGAAAATGAAACCAGTTTCCTGTATCACAGTTATCGTAACGTGGGCACCATTTATCAGAATCCGACGGCTACGTTTTCATTGTGCATTCGGAGATTTAACGTGCGGCTATGACATGCAGTGGAAAACTAATATGAAACCGTATCGGCGGAGCGGGTGGATGTCTCCGATGGTTTGGGTCTCGGAAGAGGCGGTAGTACAGCACTAGCAGCTCGTCTGCTCGTGGCTGATGACGGTACTCCTTAACTAATCCCCGAAGGAAGTGATTGAGCTTAGTAGAGTAGTCATGGAGGGAGTCCCTGGGTTCTGGAATCCCATCCCCCAAAATGGGTGGCACCCCAGACGTTCGTAAGGGACACTCGGAAAAAAGATGTCTCAATGTGAAGGGCACCTATTACAGTTTCCGGCACTCTTGCAGTGAGGCTCTTCTTAATCTTGATCAGTAATTTAGGACGCTTCTCATTAGCAACTTGTGTTACTCTCTTCAACATATTCTCATTACGGTATCACGATCCAAGGACAACAGTTCGGGGATAGCACCTTAGCACCGCCAATTGAGGGCGGTGCTAAGGTGCTATCCCCCACCACTACTATCCCCCACACCCATCCCCCCCCCCCATCCCCCACACCCATCCCCCACCACTACAGGGGCACCCGTCTAAGGAAGCACCTGTCCAATGACGAGTACTCATTCTGTGAGTGGCGCTTCTCCTTATGAAGGGATTCCTTTCAATGAGAACATCCCTTCATTGACAGGTATGACACCCTGTTCCAATGAACTGTATCTCACCCATCAACGACCACCCGCTTATCGAAGAGCATCTCTTCGTGTTTGGGATGCTCGTTCAATGAGGGGTACCACTGGTAATGCGGGCACCACGTGGACTGAGGGACACTCCGTCCAATAAGGGACACTCCGCTCAATAACGACGTCCTGTCCAGTGAGTGGTACTCCGTTCAATCCGGGACATCCATCCAGTGACGAATACTCCGCCACTGGAGGAGCATCTCGTCCCACGAGGGGTACCACTGGTAATGCGGGGCACCCCATGGAATGAGGGACACTCCGTCCAATAAGGGACACTCCGCTCAATAAGGACGTCCTGTCCAGTGAGTGGTACTCAGTTCAATCCGGGACATCCATCCAGTGACGAATACTCCGCCACTGGAGGAGCATCTCGTCCCATGGGGGGAACCCTACCAATGGAAGGACCTGCGAACTGCCGGCTCACGTCACAAATGGCAAAATGATCGCTTATGCAGGTGACGTGCAGTTTATGCACAGAAGTTCACTGGACGACCTCACCGACCTGAAAACGGTCACCGAGATGTTTCTCGGCTCAGTGCTACAGTGGTTCCACGGGAAACAGTTCAAGCTGAACCCGAAGAAGACCCAACCGCTGTTGGTCAGTTCCGCCAGGCGACAGCCAACAGGTGACTTCACCATCTCTATGGGCGGTATATTGATAAAGCCGTGGCTAATACCAAGCTCCTGAGCGTCACCGAGGACTCCAGCCTTGCCTGGGGAAAACATGCCGCTGCAGCCTACAAAAATTGCTACGGCATCCTGACTGCCCTGTCCAAACAGTCCACAGCCCTGCCGGAAGGCGTCAAAGGAACATCATTGTCATCCGCAAGCCACTCACATACGAGATGTCACCAGGAGATCTCAGGCTTGGGCTGACCTGCAGGGACAGCGTGACTGCGCGTACAACCCGCGCTGCCGGCTCACGTCCCCTGCAACTACTTTGAGTCTGTACCGAGTTCGCGGTGCGTTCATTCCTATACCGCGCCGCAGGAACTTGGAACGACGCACCACGGGCAGCCAGGGACGTGGAGACTGCGAAACCGTGCCAGCTGGCAGTGCACGGTTGGCCACGAACCCGTGTAGAGCTCCCCCTGCCGTTGTTGCGTGGTGAAGCCGCGAGCACTGCGGCAGTGTTTCACAGTTTCCTGTGATCAACTTTTATCCGCGCTCAGCGTCTTAGTATGCTTTTCATGTTTAACTATTACTTTTAGAGCCCCGCGCCGACATCATGTTTTCTTACGATCTGTACTGTTATGTCGCTTGGCCACAGCAGCCATTATATGGGTGCCGAAAGACAATACTTACATGCATACATGCATACAAGCCGTGAAATCGAACAGCTGCGAAAGCCGAGTATTGGTTGATCGAACAGGCTCGCTGCAGGGTGGGCTCGCTGCAGGGTGGGCTCGCTGCAGGTTAGGCTCGCTGTAGGGTGGGCTCACTGCAGGGTGGGCTCGCTGCAGGGTAGGCGCGTTGCAGGGTGGGCCCGCTGCAGGGTGGGCTCGCTGCAGGGTGGGCTCGCTGCAAAGTAGGCTCGCTGCAGGGTGGGCTCGCTACAGGGTGGGCTCGCTGCAGGGTGTTGCAGGGGGCCCGCTGCAGTCTAGTGGGCTCGTGCAGGGTGGGCTGGCCGCTGCTCGCTGCAGGGTGGGCTCGTCAGGGTGGGCTCGCTGCAGGGTGGGCTCGGGGGTGCTAGGTGGGCTCGCTACAGGGTGGGCTCGCTGCAGGGTAGGCTCGTTGGAGGGTGGGCCCGCTGCAGGGTAGGCTCGCTGCATCGCCGGGTCGCCGGAGCTATTTCTAGATTGGACGCGGCAGTCCAAATGAGCCACTAAATTTGGCCACGGAGCGAAATCCAATCACAATTGCTGCATGTGCCACGCCAATAACAAGAAGAAAAAAATGTCCTCCATATTTAGCTCATTGTCCGAAGCGGCGCTAGATGGGACACATCCAATTCCAGCTACAACGAGCTGCATGCATTTAATCAATCAGTGGGCTTAAAAATTAAAACAGCGTTTTATTCAGGGATTCCAGCATGTGAAGTTCTAGTCTTGGAGTTTTCAGGTGCAATCGGGTGCTTAAAAACATGCAATAATAACAACTCAGATCAGAATGGATGTTGGGAACAAATTTGCCACACATCCACATACGCCACGTATACCATCCAAGGCATAGTTGTGCGTGTACCTAGGCATGTGTGTGCCTCTTTGGGCGGAATGCTGGGCTGTTTGAATCGACATGCGTGCCTCTGTCTGCAGTAAAACTCATGAACGCATGAATTGTCTGGCGATAGCCAGTCATAATGGCAGGATGGACAGAATTAGTCCGATTTGTTCCACACTTTCGTTTTGAGCTCGAGAAACGCAATAAAATAAATAAATAAATAAAACATAATATATCAATATATAAAAGAAAAAAGAACATAAGTAAGTAAATAAATATATAAACAAATAAAACCCTCGCAACCATGTATCATACCGAAAGCAGCGTCAAGAGAAGCCGAATAGACGTACTCCACGAACATAGGTATCTGGAGGCAAACACGATATAGCGTTTGCATCAATGAGGAAGGCCTGTTGTACTCTGATTTATCTAAAAAGTTTGTCTCTTTCTTTAAAAGGAACTTGACGTCCATTCCAAATTGAAGAAGTGAGTCCCTGGATCTGGAATTTGATGAGCTCGCTTGCACTTGACTCTACTGTTGTTTGTCAATCTTTCCTAACTCATCCTCATCTTTATCCCCACCCCTCGCTCAATGCATATTTTTGGCATGCCCCCTCAACTTTTCTAACGTCCCTACGCCCATGCCCCAGTCTTTTGGCTACCTACATCTAAAAGCGCGTGCCTGTTTGATTTTTTCGTTAGTTACCCTCTGATGCCTCCATGTTTCTATTCGGACGCTTCGAGGCAAGGCGAGTATACGCGTAATCCTGACATGTGTTGGAAAGTTATTGGTGCGAAGCGAATCGTTGTGGACAATCGTTGGCGTGTTCAAGGTGGATCTCAGTCCTGGACCACTGCCCAGGATGGTCAGATTTGATGAACAACACGTGTTTGAGTGATTCTTTGTCATTCTAAGCTTATTGTGTTTAAGAAAGCAAGGCAGCAACGCCAGCTTCGTAACAAGGGATGTACAGGTATAATTCTAAATCTGCGAAGTTTTCGGAAACTGGAGAGATTGTTTGTCTCTATGAGCAGAGTTTCCCCCTCCTGAGACCGCTGGCTGGATCCACTGATGCATGGCGTGCCTGCTTTTTCAAGGAGTTACCGGAGTTGCTGTAGAGATCAGTAGATCAGCGTGCTAGACGCATATACTAGGTGGCCAGACATTGACAGTATTTCAAATGATCGTAAACAGTTTCCACACATTAATGGCGAGAGAAACTCACGAGGGGAGTTCATTAGTCGGAGGTTGCGTATTTGATGACTTGAACTGACTTTCACTTAGCTGCTCTCTGAAGCAGCTCGCAACGAGCATGCTTGGCACGTGGAAGCACGCACTGTGCGAATGTTTCAAAATGACGCGAAACCCTAGCTAGGCGACATCAGAAAGAACCAAGTTGTGCACTGCAACAGGTGGGTATGATAGCATGCAACCCATACATAGCATGCCATTCTGCCTGCGACAACCCATACATAGCATGCCATTCTGCCTGCGACAACCCATACATTGCATGCCATTCTGCCTGCGACAACTCATACAACGCATGCCATTCTGCCTGCGACAACCCATACATTGCATGCCATTCTGCCTGCGACAACCCATACATAAGATGCCATTCTGCCTGCGACAGCGACTGATTTCCTTGCTGCTTTTGCATGCACTACAGCTGACCCAAGCTGCTCTTACGGCATCCATCCATCCATCCATTATTCAGCCATGTTTGAATAATGTATCACCTTAAAGGCTTAGGCATACATCACATGGATTTGAAACAATTAATGCGCTCATTAGCTTAGTGAGCACTCAAGGGAGCCAAAACTATATACTTTTTAATATGACTAAATCGAGCGTTGGCCGTCTCAGCAGACCGACAAAAAGCGTGTGATCTAGCATTTCCATATGAGGCTCAGAGCACCCGTCTCCATGTGGTCGAAACACAATGCGAGTATATCTGTAGTGGCACTTAGTACTTCACAGATCGGCAGTATCAGCCCCTCGGTCACGTTCGATGGTTGAGTCTCAAAGTACCTGTCTCCATGTGGTCGGAATACAATGCGATCTTCGGTAGTGCAAGTCTATCTGTAAGGACAATTAGTGCCTCACACATCGACGGTATCATCCCACTCGGTCACACTTTGTGGGAATCCCTGAGGAGAACGGAACCGTTCACGGCCGGGAGGGCCGACTGTCACTGCTGATCACGTGTGGATTATGGTGTATCGTCAATCACAGAATGTTTAGCATAAGTGAAATTATAACGGAGCATGCTGGGAAATCCCGGAAAACACCCATGAGGTGCGAATTGGCTGATGACTACATGATGTCCAGGTCCATTTATAGTTTTGGAATCGGAGGTGCTGCCATTTATTACCAAAACTCAAAATTTGTTGATAAAATCGGAAACTAGGCGTTGGAACAGCACGTTTTGTATGTTGTTTTAATCAACAAGACAATCTACGTATATTGGTGCTGTTGTAAGCACAATATGATGGTTGGTTCAACAGATTTCACCGATACTGCCATAGATTACCTTGTACCTGCATTGTGTATACACATTATACATGCTTTATGTTACCAGTTAATATGTTGGTTACTTGCCGATCATGCAAACATTCCAGGACTATCTGACCGTTCCGTTTACTACGATCAGTTCAACTGACTCATTCCTATATTTCCGCAGTCTGAAGAGCCGTCACAGAATAAGGGGCGATAAATGTATGTATTTATGCATGAATTGTCTTTCGGCACCCATGTGGTGGCTATCGTGGCCAAGCGTCATAACGGTACAGATCGTAAGAAAACACGATGTTGGCGAGGGCCTCTAGACGTAATAGTTAAAACATGACAAGTAGGTTAAGGCACTGAGCGTGGTTAAACGTTGATCACAGGAGCCGTGTGACACTGCTGCAATGCTCGCGGTGTCACTACTCAACGGCTGCAGGGGACGCTCTCTGCGTGGCGCAGCCAGCCGTACGCGGCTAGTTTGCGCGAGTTCGCAGTCTCTACGTCGCTGACTGCCTGTGGTGCGTCGTTCCCAAGTTCCTGCGGTGCAAAAACTTGAAACATGGGTCTCCTTCAGGTTCAGCTTGAACTGGTTCATGTGGAACCACTGCAGCACTGAGCCGAGGGATATCTCGACGACCGTTTTCAAGTCGATCATCGAGCCTGAGAGCTATGCCTGAGAGCTGCCAGTGACTTGCTGTGTACTGTTGGATGGTAAGTCGGCGAACCATCGCTGCCCGTTCACACCAAGCCAGCCCATCTTATCAAGGAGGCGAGCGTGGCAGACGGTGTCAAAAGCTTTGTAGGTGCCTGTGGAAGCTAGTTTGCATGTTTTCCCGCTGTGGATCTGTGTGGTTAGATGGCAGGTCACCGCCAGTATGACCGTCTCGGTGCTGTGGCTCCTTCTGAACCCGTGTTGCTCTTGTGGCAGGAGACAATGGTGCTCGAGGTATCCGCTTAGTTGGCTGCAGACGACACGTTCGGCAAGCTTCTCGATCGTCGACAAGATGGATATTCGCCGACAATTCTTCGGTTTTGCTACCGGTTTTGCACAGCGGAATGACGCGTGCTGTTTTCCAGTCTTGCAGGACAGATCCGGATGTCAGTGATGGTTGACGTGCAGCAGATGTGGTCCACGACGGGATGTGTCATCTTCACCATGTAGCTGCTGATGCCGTCAGCACCACATGGGTTGGTGGACTTCATGCGGCGGAGGGCTGCCGAGAGCTGGGGAAGTGTGATTGGCTCGATGTTGAAGGTGTACACACTGACGATGATCTCGTCTGTATCTCTTCAGCAGGAGCAGATGAAGCGAGACAGGCGGTTGGCGATTGGCGGTTCCACACCTGCCAAGTGGGCGTTCAGCTTGTTCGTCATTTTTCCCCAGCCTTTGCAGGAACGCATAGACCGTCCCTTCTCTTCTAGTATAGTGAAAAGACAGATCATAATTTTTGTTCCATCCAGTGTCCGACCGTCCTATTGTTTTTAAATGTTCATCGCATCATCTACGTGCCTCCTTAAACTTTACTTATGTTTCTAACCACACTATATATCATTGTGCAATGTAACAGTAACTTATAAAAAATACTGTTCATTGTGTGTCGTGCTTCCCTGCATTGACTTCGCCTATAAAAGAGTTGATGCATGTTGGTGAAAAATCATCAGTAACATATAAACAAATACACGACCCTAGTAGCAAACACAAGGCACATTTCGCACCTTTCACGCTTTCCTCCACCCACGTTTTAATTTTTCATCCAAATTATCAGCCTCTACCTGGAAACACTAAATATGCACTAGTGACACTTCCGTCTATGAACAGCGTGGGTATCATCCGAGTACTTAAATACTTTCAAACTTGAACCTGGGTTACCATTAGCACCTCCTTTCGTCTATCGTTATCACTAACTAACAGTTATATCCAGGTCGACAGGCTTTCCAGTGAAACACTTAGCGTAGTACATTTGAGACAGCAAAATTTTGCTAAAACGATGATCTGTCAGAACATCATTGGAGTTTGAACCTCTCTAAAGCAGAGTGTGATACCTCAGTTGCGCAGGTTTCCAACACAAACCTTCAACAAACGCTCGTGTCCGCAAATACTTCTCCCGAGAAAGTTGAACAGTTTGTCTGCTGCATTCTCCCAGCAGTTATCCACGTCCGGTGGAGGCTATGACGTGGCGTGACTGGCGACCCGTCGTGACGTGTCGTGACGTGATCTGGACCATCACACTAACATGGTACTGTACTATTATTTGGCCTGGACATCACTGTCATCCACATAGCAGAAAATATTCTCGTGTGGTTTTATTGGCTGCTGAGGGTTTCACAATGCGCATGCTGCATTTACTGCCGACAATGAAACCGCCAAAACAGCACTGTTACGGTATTATTGATGCGGTTTCAACTACTCCACACATGGCTTCTATGTTACTTAGTTGCTACCATGGGCGTCACCATAGATGTTGGATATGGATGGGGAATGAGAGAGTTTCAGGTCAGCGATTTTGTCTATGCAACGCCATGGGCGTAATGTTGAATTTCACGAAGTTAGGGGAGTTATCCTCCGTCCCCCACCGAGGTGACGCCCATGACTGCTATACCATATTACTACCGCGTACTCCACTGCTCTCCA